>PVJD01009979.1:0-57567 GCA_004026545.1 Mormoops blainvillei
GTGTGCCTGCAGCCCGCCCCCACAGCCTGGGGCTCCCCGCCTGCTCTGCATGCCCCCGCCAGCAGGGGGCTCTGCTAATGGGAGGGAACCTGTTGGCAGGCACAGCTGAGCCCCAGCTCCCGCAGACGGGCTCTGGCAGAGCGGCCCTGACAGCCTGCGGGACCGGAGCCAGAGGGTAAAAAGGACTTTGAGAATTCGGAGCGGGGACTGGCGCGCAACAAAGAGGCCTGCGAGGCCGACAGGAAGTTGGTAGCCAACACAGGCGCAATCTGCCGCCCTCGGCGGGGAGGTGGGGGCTCTGGCTTGCCCGGTGTGGGTGGCTACACCATCTGAACATCTTGATTTGTTGCTAATTGAGCAGCCTGGCATCCGCAAAGCCACGTGACCCCCATGCAGCCGAGACCAGAGACTCCAGTTCCCCTGGCTCACTGCGGAGCAGGGATAATCAGCTGCCTCCTGCTGCCCAGAAAGCTCACGGTGCCAGGGAGAGCCGTCAGGGCGGGGCCTCGGAGCCAGGGACATCCAAGGGGCCTGGCAGCCACCCCGAAGGCCTGGCTCCGAGGCTCCTCTCCACGGCACAAGCCCTCCAGCTGGCAATGCAGGGGGTCCTCTGAGTCCTGACAGTGATAGCTGGACCAGCCCCACGGGTGGCTCAGCACCTGCTGCTACAACTTCAGGTGCGTCATTACAGGAATGATGAGACTGGGGTCTCAGAGAGATTCAGTAACCAGGTAACAGCAAAGAAGTAGTAAGGCTGGGTGTGACTCTAGAGGTACTGGGCGCCAGAGTTTATGCCTGGCAGCCTTAAAAATGGTATAATCTGAAAGAAAAAAAAAAGAATTTGTGCTTCTGTGATTGGCTTATTTTCACTTAACATAATGTCCCCCAGGTGCAACCATGCTGTTGGGGATGGCAGGATTTTCTTCTTTTCCAAGGCTGAATAATATTCCCATGCTTGTGTGTGTTTCCTTATTCACTCATCAGTTGCATGTAGGTTGCCTCCATACCCTAGCTACTTTAAATTGTGCTACAGTGGACATGCTAGTGCAGATAGCTCTTTGAGGTCCCGACTGCAATTATTTTGATAAATATTCAGAGGTGCAATTGTTGGTTTATAGGGCAGTTCTATGATTCCACGTGTATGAGGTACGGTCAAACTCATAGAAGCACGGAGTAGAATGGGAGTTGCCAGGGGCTAGAAGAGGGGAGAAGGGATATGAAATTTCAGTTATCAAGACGAATAAGCCCCATCAATCTGCTGCACAGCACTGTGCCTGCAGACACCGATACCATACCATACACTTAAAAGTCTTTTAAGAGGGCCGACCTCATGTTAAGTGTTCTTACCACAATAAAATAAAAATTAGAAAAAGGAAAGTAAAAGAAGAGATCTGCAATGGCTCCATCAGTCGTATTGTTTAGGAATGTCTTTAAACTTTTTTATTTTAAATATAAGTCAGGAAGATTTGGAGCACTGTGGTGGTAGCCATCTTGTACTCACCCTACACTTTACAGTCCAAATGGTGCTGTGACATCTGTTTGGTCTTCATAACCATCTCGTGGGGCAGGTATTTTCTCCATTTTTAAAAAGATTTTATTTATTTATTTTTTGAGAGAGGGGAAGGGAAGCAGAGAGAGACAGAGAGGGAAACACTGATGTGTGAGAGAAACATAGATTGGTTGCCTCTCCCACAACCCTGACCCCCAACCGGAGTCAGGTCCTGCAACCCAGGCATGTGCCCTGGTCAGGAATCCAGGCAACAACCTTTCAGCCCTTGGGGTGATGCCCAGTCCACTGAGCTACACCACTCAGGGCTCCATTTCTTTTTTCACATATGTGGGTAAACCAAGGTCCAGACAATGAGGAGGTTCCCCTGGTAACCGGTGCCCGCCTTTGGACCCTAGCTCGAGTGCCCATCCACCCACCACTTGGGCCATTTGGCAGAATCCGTGCAGGGATAGAACATTGGCCTGGCCTTGGCTCTGAAATCATATCCCCTGCTGCCCAGCTGTGATTTGGCAAATGCTAATGAGTCTGTTCCAACCAGAGTGCTCATTTTTGTGGTATCATCCTTCAAATCCACTTGTTCCATTATTAGATTAATCCTGGGGATTAGGTCGTGCAGGGAGGCTTTGATGCAGCGGAAGGAGTGTTTAAGTCTCTCTCTCTCTTCCCCTCTCCCCGTCTCTAAGTGCTTCTCCCTCCTGGTGGTACTGAGGAAGGGAGGACAGGACACATACAGGTGAGGGAGAGCATGTGCGCAAGAGCGTGTGTCCCTGTAGAAGAGAAAAGTGGCAGAAATGAAGGGAAAGTTCTGGAGTCTCTCTCTCTTTTTTTTTTTTTTTTTTTACTGAAAGTAAAAAAAATCAATCCATGACCTTAAAGAAGTTTATGAATCTCTAGCTTGGGAATCGATGGCCATCGATTTTTGTGCCTCTGCATGGGCTGCACATGTACACTATAAAGTGAAGAAAGCTGTATTTTCTTGGGCTTGGAATAGGGGTAAGCAGGTGCCATTTCTACCAGATTGCCAAGAGTAAGGAAGGGAAAGCACACGTGCATTCTGTGGTGGTCTCGGTGCAGAGCCGGGGGCCCTGGCTGTGAGTTCCGGTGCTGGCTCTCATCCGGGCATCGACAACACCGATTCCTGAGCACAGGGTCCCTGTCCCTTTGCTCCCACTGCTTCCCTGTGGCCCCAACCTTTTCCACATAGAACATCCCTTTCCCCAGATGCTTTTCTAGGCTTAGATTTACAGGGCGAGGGTTTGCTAAGTTAAAGAAAGATGAGCAGGACAAAGAGAAGCACATAGGAGTGATGTAAAGGTGACAGTAATTTACATTTGAACAATGTATTCCACCTAAAGAATACTATTTCATACATTGTGTCATTCGAGCACCATAAGACCTGTGGGAGTTGGTCAGAGTATGCATCATAGTTCTCAGTTTACAAATAAGTTTCTCACACTAAGAAAGCTGTGACTTGCTTAAGATCATATAGCTGGTGCTAATGCAATCATCATTACACCCTGGTCTTTGCACACCCAGGTCTTTGCACCCCCTGTCCCTGCCCCGAGTCTCCTACACTGGAATGGCTCCTCCAGTGTCCAGGGGACAGAGCATCTGTCATAATGAAACCTATAGGCTAAAAGAGAGTAATCTTTATTCATAGAAAAATGTATAGATATGTTTACACAGCATTAAAAAAAGTAATGCAATCGAGTCAGTGCAGAAGAATAAACACAAATTTGGGAAAAAGTGAGGTGGAAGACTCTAGAAGAAAAAGACACAACCTGAAAGTGGGAGCTGGGGTCCTGCTGAGCTTAGGAAGTGGTGTCCCCAGTGGGACATCAGCTTCAGGATTTCTGTCACTAAGCAGGCAGCTCAGCATCGGGGATACCACTTTCATGGATGACTTCTGGGCTCTTGGAACTCAACCGTTCCCAGGAGATCTCTCTCCTGTAACCCCGTACCTGGTAACCCTGCTCCTGCCTTCGTTTCTAGCTCACTTGGTGCCATCGCCCTTTGCCTGATCCAGGAGCCCAGAGCTCCTCTCCCTAACCCTCCACCTCTCGTCAGTCACCGGCTCTTATTCAGTTCACTTCTCATATTTTTCTTGAATCCATTTCTGTTCATCCTCCTATCTGCCTCCTAATTCAGAGTCTCATAATTTCCTGCATGAAGTATTGGTGTCCCCTCTTCAGATATTGTGGTTTTTGATTTTTAAAAAACTCATTATGGCGGAGTGAGTCACTTTCTGTATTAACAGTGATTTCCCCTCTGTGTGTCTTTACTTCCTTTGCCTCCTAAACAGGTAGGTCGCAAGCCCTGGCCAGGACGACGAATATCAGAGGTAATGGGAGTGGAGGAACAGCCTGCCCACTCACCTGGAATTGGTGAAGCACGCCCCACACCTTGGCGCAGTGTGTAGGAAGGAACCCCCTCAAAAAGATGACAATTAAAGGTTTCTAGCAACCTGGTCACATAGGGAGCTTGAAAGAGGAAATTAAGGTGAGTTATAAAACAATGTATTTGTTACACCCCTAAATTTGTGGACTGTGATCCAGACTCTGGTCCCATGTATTGTCGATAAACTTGAGAGACTTTCAAATGTCATGTTAAAACAATGTTTCATGTTTCTCCCTGCAACCTTCCCTCCACCTCACCTGCCAGAGTGACCTAGCTGAAATGCCCATTCAATCATTTTATCCCTGAATTTAAAACCTGCAGGGCTTCTGCATGCCTATAAGATCAGATCTAAATGTCTTGGTAGGGTCCTCTATACTCTCCACCCCATCCCCCCGCCTCTTTGGGATCCCCCTCACTACCACCTGCCTCTGAAGTTATATTCCAGCCATGCCCCTGCTAAGCGCTTACAAACATCAGCATGATGCTTCATACCTGAGCACCTTTAGCTGTGTGGCTCTCTCAGGCAGCATCTTCTCTAGCAGTCCCCTTGGCACATGGGTAATTTCCACTGAACCCTAAAACTCTTCTCAGACATCACTTTCTCCAGAAAGCCTTTTCTGACTCTCTGGGCTGGCACCCACAGCACTTTCTGAGTTCACTTCTACCACCATGGCAGCCGTCTTTGAATCCCCAGCTCTGTAAGAGGACTTGGCACACATAGGCGAAGTCAAGGTCAGGGTCACTGAACTGGAGAGGTATCCTCAGGCGGGAGAGCCACCTTCAGGAGAAACGTGCCTGCTTTCTTAGATTTCTATCTCAGGGAGCACACAGAGGGGGTGGACTTGAATTGGAGGCCCTTCATGGGTTGGCTGACATCCACAGGGTTTTCAGCACCAAAAATAAATACTGGTAACTTAAAATATTATGTTAAATAAAAGATCAAGAAGTAATATTTTAACCAAAGTGACTTCTGACATGAAAAGTCAGAAGAAAATTTTATTTATTTCTTTGAGCCTTCTAGGTGCTTCTTTTGACTGAAGCCTAAATCGGCCATGCTTATGGAACCCAGGAGAGAGAGACGAGTCTCCCACTGCTGCCTCTGCACCCTAACAGGGCAACAAGCTCCAGAGAAAGGAGAGGAAAGAATCTACAGACTTCTCTCTGGAGTTAGAACTGACCTTGCTCCGTCGACCCTGTCCCTGTTCTCTCCCTGAACTTTTGCATTGTCACTGGCACTCCGACGCCTCGGTGGGAGGTCTCTAATGGAACAATCTTGATCTGGTAATAATTAGGGACCGTGTCCATCACCTTTTGTCCATCACCGCATTTGCTTTATTTTGAGGGATAGACGATGACCGATTCCAATGGGCGCTGAGCCCTGGCAGCCCAGAAGAGAGATGAAGCAGCCTCAGTTGGGACCAAAGCCCCAGAGGGAAGGGAAATCAGCTCTTTGAGCTCCCAAAGTCAAGTCCCACAGGAAGAATCAGCAAATAATCAGCCCTTGCAACCCGTCGGCCAGCAGCCAGGTTTCCTTTGGGCTTACATTTTTTCTAGGCATCTTGTTCAGACAGCTTTCTTTTTAGTTTTGTGTGTGCATGGATCTCTGTGAGTGTTTGTGGGTCACGTGTGTTATGTTCATACACACACATGCATACATATATATGGAGACAGAGTCATGAAAAGAGGAGACGGCTCTTTGTTCTCTCACCCAGGCTTGTAGCTGTTTGGTCTGGGAGGGAGCATCACCTGGGGGCTGCCTGCTCAGACAGCGCGGAGCTTTCCCGCACCACCTGCGTACACAAAGCGGGAGAAGGGACTGGGAGGGGCGCCCGCTCAGCCTGCAGTGCTGACTCTTAATCAGAGCAGCCCTTTATGCAGCTGGTTTATAAATGTGGAAAAACAATCCCCCCAAGGTCCCCGGGAGTACTTGCTGAGCACAGGCACCTACGTACTCGGTGGTCAGTAAACAGTCATCTCTGGGCTCCAGGGCGGGAGGTAGTAAAAGGATGGAGGAAGGAAATGGCCGGGACAGATCAAACACAGCACGGGGAGGGGAAGGGGTGAGCCAGCCAGGTGTCAGGGTTTCTTGCTTAATTTTGTGGGAAATAAAATTCACTCCAAGGTACATTAGAGCAAAGTAGCCTGGGAGCCTGAGTGAGCCAACTTCTCACAAACATGGCACTTTCATCATGATGGGAAAGGCAGCTGGGAGGGTTATCAGGGGTTAATCTCTCTGCAGTCGGCAGCCGGAGGCTTCCTCCCAAGGATGGATATCTCTGCTTGGGGGAGTTCCTTTTAATCTGTACTGGGTGTGGGAGGGGTCATAGGAGAGTGAGAGAGAGGAGGGAAAAGGAATATTTATTAAAGCTGGTCAAGAGTTTTTCAGCCCTGGCACTATCAACATTTTGGTCCAATAATTCTTCGTTGTAGAAGGCAGCTCTGTGCGTTTTAGGATTTTTAGCAGCACCACTGGTCTCTTCCCACTAGATGCCAGCAGCCCCTCCCCCACACCAGTTGTGATAACCCAAAGTGTCTCCAGGCATCCCCAAATATCCCGTGGGGACAAAAATCACCCCTGGTTGAGAAACTCTGAGCTAGACTCTGCTGGCACCTCACCCATAGCGTCTCAAGTAATTGTACCCACAGACAGGACTTTCTCCCTCCGTTTGGCAGATAAGAAACCGGGCTGCAACCAGGTCCCAAATCTATCCGACCCCAAGGCCTGGAATCTCTCTGTTACACAGGCTCCCACTGGGATGGAGTCTATTGCATGTTCCCTGACTGAGTGAGGGGCAGTCACTGTGTGTGGCGAAGCCTGGAGAGGCCTGACAGTAATGCCTTCTGTGGTCCAGCTTGACCTGAAGTGTGACTTCGCAAAGACTTCTGGGAGGCTTCCTTTCTGTCTCAGTTCTTCCTAACTTCAGCCACCTCAGAGATTCCATTATTAAAGAGTCTATCCTTTAGCTTAAGTTAAACCTTAGCTGAGGGGACGGTAGAAAGTGGGAGGGGAAATACAGAGAAGGAATAATATATTAAGCCACTTCATATCTCAGTATGAATAAATTTGCCAGACTCAAATTCACTGGACAGGAGGTACCTTTCTCTACTAGCTCCCATTTCAATTAGAATAGAACTGAACTAGGAGACTTTGTAGGCAAAAGCAAAGGAATATCCCTTCCTCCTGATATGAGAAATGTCATTTAAAAAACTGCATGCATTGGTTAGGTTTCCAGATAAGTTCACTATTTTAATGCTTGCAGTAATGCTGTCATTATGGTATAATTAGCATTACTAGCGGTAGGCTGTGTGGTTCCTTCTCAACTGAGGAAACCTCTCGTAAGAATCAAAAGACTTCAAAATGAAAATACTTCTAAATGTTTAACATTTATTGCTATTTTTTTCTACTTAGGACCTTAGTTATTCTTACCCAGGTTTTTCTGATGGACTCTGAAGAGTTCTCCCTATCTTCAGTCTTCATACTCATTTATCCAGTCTCTACCCTCTATATTTATGTGTAACTGATATTGCAATATTAAAAATCTATCCATTCCTCTCCTTTTTCAATGCTCCTTCTCAAACCTCAGCATAGATTTTAAACACCTTGGCATGACTCTCAAGACTTTTCTTAATATGAGTTAGACCTATTCTTTGACGTTCCCACACTAAGCTTATATTTCAATCACACAGAACTAGTGGAAAGTCTCCAAATGCTATTGGTTTTCTCATTCCTCTATAAACCTTTGCACCTGCTGTACATTTTGCCTGAAATATCCTTCCCATTTTTATCCAGCTGACTAACTTCTTGTCCTTGAAGATTTATCCCAAGGGTCCGTCCTTTCTAGAAACCCTGCTTAACTCCTTCCTCCACTGTCCACTCCATTTGCTTTCCACAGTATCCCATGCATGCCATCATGATGTTGCACGTCATACCCTATGGAAGTTACCTGTCTTGTTCTCTGTCTCCTTCACTAGCCTGTGAGTATCTCAAGGGCAGGGAATATATCTTCGTCATCAGTTCATCCTCAGTGACTAGCACAATGCCTGACATAGTGGAGGCAGAGGAAATACTCAATAAATGTTTGTAAGATAGCCAACTGGCTCTATCCATTAATCACCGGTGGTGCAGCTCAATCATTCACTCTCTCTTTTTGACACTCTAACTTAGATAATATTCAAGCCTTAAAATCTATCAGAAACTCTATCAACCAGATCTTCAGAATCTAGTACACCAACGGGGGTGGGTGGATCAGTTAGTTTTTATTATTCCTCTGTGAAGTATTGAGTGATGGAACCCTCCATGTTCAATCTCATCCATCACTCAAATGCTTAAAAGCCACAGGCAGTGATGTTGGAAAACAAAACAGACGTCAGGATCAAAGCCAAGGGAGTTTCTTCTGCCTTTGGTGGATTTGAAATTCCCCTCTGATACATGCTTATTGTTCATCATTTGCGGTGTACTTTATAGGTTCAGAATGTTTAAGAATCATTGCTATTGGGTCTGAGCCATCCCAAGTGGTCTTCATGGCCTTTGTCAGCCACTTGTCTCTTCGCCAACACCAAGGTGGTCCGTTCCATGTAGTGAGGGCTCTGTAACTGGGTCTACTACCTGGCTATCATTAGCAGCGTGCTCTCTGGCTTGAGAGCTAGAAAGACAGAGAAACTTGCTTAAGTTGTCTTCCTTCAAGATGGGACATGGTAAAATTTCAACCTGTGTTGAACTGAGCGTTCTTCATGGAAACGTTTTATTTCTTAATTTATTTACCCTGCCCACCCACCTTTCCTCACAGTTGCAAATACCTTCGGATAACAAGTGCGGACTGTGGAAGGTGTTAGAAATGTGTTAGGAACAGAAGGTTCGGAGTTCTGCTCAGCCGTGGGTGACTGATGAGAGGTGTCAGCGGTGCCACAGCATTGGCTGGTGTTGACCTGCAGGGGCAGCACAGCTTCCCTGCCCTACACCATCACTCCCTCAGATCTGCTTTCACCGAGAGTTACCTGGGGGTGCTGCCAGCCTCAGAGGGGAGGTGGCCTATGTGATAGCATCCCAGGAGAAATCACACGCCTCGTGTTACCTGAAGAAGGAGAAAGTGTTTTTCTTTTTTGACTTTAGCAGATTTATTTGTCAGCCAAATGTGGTACCAACTTGGGTGTCCAAATGGCCAAGTTGTAGAGGTAATTAATGAAAACTTTCTAATAGTATACACAAATCCGATATGCTAACTATTGGTAATGAGTTGAGCTAACTTAAAAAAAAAAAAAAAGTAACTGACCCTGGTCAGGTAGCTTGGTAGGTTGCAACATCACCCTGTACACCAAAAGGTTGCAAGTTCGATTCCCAGTTGGAGCACATACCTAGGTTGAGGGTTCGATCCCTGGTCAGGTTGCGAATGGGAGGCAACTGATTGATATATTTCTCTCTCTCTCTCTCTCTCTCTCTCTCTCTCTCTCTCTCTCACTTTCTCTGTGTCTCCCTTAGTCTCTCTGTAAAATAAAATAAAAAAATTCTCAGGTGAGGATTTTTTAAAAATTAACTGAATTTAGTATTTTCTTTCCCACCACACCCTAGGAGAGAAAGGGCAGGGTGAATTTTACTGGGAGTTTCCCTGAGAGGAAGGCATAGGTGACATGTTCTCATTGCAGCGCTGAAGCTGTATACTCTGAGGTGGTGCTGGAGCCTTCCCAGAGAGCGGTGAGAGCAGAGCCCACTCCCCAGCACGCCCCCGGTGTGAGACCTGTGCTGTCTACGTGGACTGCAGAAAAGGACCTTGTTAAGCCTGCCCACAGCAGAATGCGCAAGCGATGGACGGCAGACAACAAGGACAAGGGCCAAAGACAAGGGTAGTGGTGTCCACAGAGAGCTGAAGCAATAGGAAAAATAGAGATTGGACTATCATTTCATTCCATGGAGGATAAAAGGGAAAATACAGCAAATTACTGAGACTCACAGCTAGGAGCTTGTAGCAAATTAAGTCTGATTTTGAGAAATAAAGTAAAGAGACATTTACTGGACTTTGGCAGCATATCAGCAATACATTTTTGGAGAGACCAGGAACCTTATAGACACGTGGGAATAAAAATAACCAAACTGGTGATTAAGCTCCACGCTACATCAGCCATTGCACACGGTGCTGCTTATTCATCTCTGTCCTTAAAGAACTTGCACTCTGAGAAATTCTGAAGGCCTGTGGTTTTACAGGAGTTTAGGGTTAGTGGGTACTTGCTAGTACCTCCCACTAGGAAAGGAGAGTGGAGAAGGTAAACTGGGAACAAGCAGATTTTCAGGCCATTTTATTTTTTTTGCTCTGAAGCCACATTTAAGCATGATGTGATTGAATGTAAATGTCTAATTTTCGAGCCCATAGCCTACTGCTATAGCTGAAAAAGGCTCACCCTGGGGTACCGGACGGGCTTGAGTTTTAGTCTGTGTTCTGTGACTGGTGGTCGCACGGCCTTCGAGAAGTCCCTTAGATCTGAAATCTTACAATGTCTCCATCTGAGAATGCCATTCTGAGTGGCACCTACCTCATAGCGCTGTTGATGAAAAATGTGATGGAATTTGCATTTTAACAGAAGAGATAGGCCATCTACAAAGGAATAAATATTTATTCTGGCATCAAGTAATAAAAAGTACAGTGAAATAAAGGCAGGGCAAGTGGATAGATAGTTGCCCACAGGTCGGTGGTTATTTTAGGTAGGTTGGCCAAGAAAGATGGTATTTGACTAGAGATTGGGTGGGAGCAAGGGGAGGGGGTGAACTGATGTACAGAAAGCACACACTATCTTTCAGATCCAAACAAAATGTCCCATAACTTTGCTACTCTCTCATTGCGATATACGGAGACTGATTCAGGACAAAGTTTCTGCTTTAAGAGCACAGAGGTCGATGGGCAGAAATGTCAACTCTCTTTCTTGTATCTGAGTCTCTGAGTCTGCAAGGCTCTGCCAATGACAACAGGTATGAGTTTCCTGTCTTGGAAGATGCCTTAACTACCCAGACACTGCCCTTGAGAGGCTGATCACGCAGGTGTAAAGGGTGAGATGGGAAGGAAACAAAGGGGTCTATGCAGGGAGGATACAGAGAATATAGGGATGCACTTGCGTGTGTGGAGAGAGAGAGAGAGAACAAAGGGAACATAACAACATAAATGAATCCAGGTGTAGAAATGAGAGATGCTTTTTAAGTTTTCTTTTTAATACAAGATGTATTTTGAATTAATGGGTTTCAGTGGATTCTCAGTGGATTTCTGAGCCCTGAGTTTTTTGCAGTGCATTAGCTGGACTGTCTAAGGAATTGGCTCCCAGAAAGGTATGGCCATTTGTTCTCAGTTCTGTGGCTCCCCACCCTCCCACCGCTCTGATGTCAACTCTGACATTTTCCATCGGGCAATTTATACACTATCACCTGCGGGCCTTCCCATAGTGCTCGTGTTTGTTTGATCTCATACAAACTCCCCTCTCTGGTCTGTTGATGAAATAATAAATCTGGGACCTTTGAAGATGGCGCACTGTAGGAGAGCACGGATGAAAATCTTTTCTTGATACTTAAGCATTCTGAATACTGAGCCCCCAGTGCTGATGGGCTCTACATTGTACACTTCCTTTTAGACACATTTAGACAAATCCATCAAGTAGGAGTCCCTAAAAGCCTATAATTTTCCGGACAGTATGGGACATATCACATTGGTAATGGAAGATTCTTGTAAAGCCACATGATCCCGAGCTAAGCTATCTATTTATTTGATTTAAATTGTTTTAAGCACTTTATCATTTCTGATGTGATAGCAGGAATCTCACATGACTTAACTTCAAGACATGGATCCAACATTCAAAAAACTTACAGTCCCAAACAGCAGGCTTATTCAGGATATTAACATTTCTAAAACGCTTTTGGGTATCTCCTAGCATTATATGGAAAACTTCAGGGACTCAGTTGAATACATTTTAGGGTCTTTAATCTGGAATTCCCAGTCTTCTCCAGGGGCTTTGCAGCGTGTCTCCAGCCCCTCCCCCATAAAACCCTCTATGCTGACACACTGCTGGGTGTTACAAACACTGTCCCTGATCTTTATGCCCAATCCATTCTTCAGAACTTCAAATCGTACTTCTTTTATGCTTGCACCTCACCGCTCATTTCTTTAAATTGACTTTATATTTTAGAGCAGTTTTAAGTTCACAGAAAAAAATGAGCAGAAAGTACAGAGATTTCCCATATACTCCCTGCCTCCCCACACTCACAGCCTCCCCTACTATTGACATCCCCACCAGAGGGTACATTGGTGACAGTTGATGAACCTGCAATGACACGTCACTATCGCCCATATCCATGGCTTACACATTAGGACTCACCCTTAGTGTTGTTCATTTTGCTGGGCAAATATATACTGACCTGTCTACCATTACAGTATCATACAAAGTAGTTTTGCTGCCCTGAAAATCCTCTGTGCCCCATTCCTCCCTCCCAACCCCTTGAAACCGCCGGCCTTTTTACTGTCTCCACAGTGTTGCCTTTTCCAGAATGTCATATAGATGGAATCGTGCAGTCTGTAGCCTTTTCAAATAGGCTCCTCTCCCTTAGCAATATGCATTAAGGTTCCTCTATGTCTTTTTGTGACTCGATGGGTCATTTCTTTTTAGCGCTAAGATTCCATTGTCTGGATTTGCTGTGCCTTCTGCTCTTTTTAAAATTCTAGTAGCTCTTAATGTCTAGACATGTTCTGTCTGATGCATGAGCCACCAGGTAGATAAAATTTAAAGAGCATGACTATTTAAACTTCAAATAACTAAAATTAAGTAAAATTAAAAATTTAGTGCTTCAGCCACCTTAACCGTATTCGCATTGCTCCATAGCCTCGTGTGGGTAGTGGTCTCTCTATCAGACAGCCCAGGTACGGAAGCTCTGAGGTCATCGCAAGAAGTTCTGTCGGACAGTGCTGTCCCAGACGGCTGCTTTGGTCCCCACACGGGCCGTGTGTGGAGGCTCTACCACAGTAGTTACCTTGCCACATTAATATCCATTAACTAATTCAGTTCTATTAACAGCCCGGTGAGGGTGGTGCTATTGCTACTCTCACTTTACAAAGGTGAAAACTGAAGATCAGAAAGCTTAAGTGAAACATCAGAAGTCACACAATTAGTGGTGTTACAGAAAATGAAACGACCAGACACCGAGGGGTTTTGGAGCACGATCTTTATTTACCTGCACGGACCCAGAGGAGTCAGGCTCCAAATTCTGAGCCCAGAACAATAGCCCTGCACTCCTTTTATGTTGGGCCAAATGGGGAGGGTCTCCGGAGGTGTGGTATAGATTTGGCGCGAAGGGGCTTACAGAGGTGGGAGAGAAACATTTACAGCATTAGTCAGGGCAAACAGCATTTCATCTTTGGTATCAGCCTTGATTCCCTCTACATTCCCCTCTAAATTCTGAGCCCCGATCAGGGGCAGACGTCTTCCTTTCATACCCCTGACTTCCCCTTAGTCTGCGCGGCACAGGCGGGATACAGAAACAGATGCGGAAGTTAGGTGCGTTGCCTTATTTGGAAATATTCTAGGTGTTAGATGGGCTACGGAGCAGAAGCAAGTGACAGAAGTGGAAGTTTAAAATTTCTGTATGGTGCTCTTGGTTCATGGGGAGCTCCTTATCAGTGGCAGGGCCAGGACTGGAGCCAGGTGTCTCTGATCAGGACTCTGCAGTTCACAGCCCATCACCCTGCCTGTTGCTGGCTCTGTGATGGCTCTGTGTCTGTCACTGCCTCGGGATTTACTTTACTCCCAATTGTAAAATGTCCTCATCGAAACAAGGCTGCACGTCATCCGTCCCCACACTCTCATTTTGAAAATGAGAAAACTGAGATGTCAAAACTTGAATAACTTGTCTACAGTCACAGAGGTAAAGTTATTGGCAAAACAGGAACCGGAAGTCCCCACTCCTTCCCCGGCAGCCTGGTGAACCTCGGGCTGGCCCTGGGTTTTAGGGTGCAGGGGTGTGGTACAGCTTCGGAGTCCACAGCAGCCAACACAAGCTTTTGAAATAGAAGGTGCTTCATATACAGGGGTTGGCAAAAGGAGATTTACAGTTGTCTGTCTGGAAAAATACAAATAATACAAGAATAAACTCTGTGTTTTGCCTACTCACAACTGTAAACCTACTTTTGCCCACCCCTGGATATATTTCACTGGATGAAGAAGAAAGGTGTAAACCTATACTTCCCAAGGGGTGTTGAGAACGAGGCATTGGTCAAGTTTCCTTTCCTAGAGAGCTGGGAGAGGTTTGCAAGACAAGACTGTCTTTCACGTGCCCCTCTGGACTAGGATTTGGCTTCTTCTGAGAAGGACAAGTGGCAGCTATGAGGTGGTGACAAAGAACAAGGTGGCTGGCAGGCAGGAGCAATCAGTCACTCATCTGCCAACATCTGAAAGATATTTATTGAGCACCCACTGTATGCCAAGCACTGCGACTGGACTGGGGGTCCAGGTGCAAGATAGGCTGAAATAAGATAGAACAAGATTTGCAAATTCAAAGCTAGAACCAGGAGACAGAGATGGAGCTGGGAGCAGCCACCAAGGCTTCGCAGGATGGGAGGGAGGAGACAGAGCAAGATATCGCTTTTTGCAGAGACAGACCCTGTGGATGACGAAGTGGCCTCCTCAGAGGATGCCTGGTAAATGCTAAGAGCAAGATCAATTTCTGACTTTTTCTCTGTGTAGGAGAAGCATCCTGACCTGGACGGAGGTGCCCGCAGCTACAGAACCAACTGTGGCTTCATATTTACAACTGGAATTTACACTCAGCTCTGCCCTTCCAGCCCCCCTCAGACAGCCAAGGTCCCCTTCAAATGCATCTAATTTTCAGCACTCCCTGGGGGAACGAAAGAAAAGAAAAGGGTTGGAAGGATGGTGGGAGAGGGAGGAAGTGGCTGGCTTCAGGTTGCAGGAGAGAGTCTCTGGGTCCTGACTAGTGAGAGGACTGGACCGTCCCCAGCCTGCAGACAGGGCCCCGGGCAAGTCAGGAGCACAACCATTGTCTAGAAGTCTTCCACTCTGTATGGCCTTCTGCCCGCCCACGGCCCCCGGAGCCTCCCCCTTAAGAGCTCAGGAGCTGTGCGGACAGGGCCACTAGTCCTCAGCTGAGCACCAGGCCAGCTCGGCTGCCTGTCCTGGGCCAGGCCTCAGCTCCAACAGGTGACCACTGCCACAGCTTCCGTGCGGGTGAGGGAGCCCCGCTGCCCTCCCTGCCAATGGAAATGGGACAGCTGCTGGCTCCTATACTCCCCTCCTGCCGAGTCCAACCCTGAACTTGCTAGCCCTTGGTCCTGCCTTTTCTGCATGCCTGCTCCACTGTGAGTGTACCCCCTCGGCCCTCTCTTCCACCCCCTCACCGAGCCACCATCTTATGCTGGGCCCTGGTTTCTAACTACCTGGTACCTGGTCTGAGGACAGAGTCTCAAATCACATTGGCTGAAACAGGAAGGGGTGCGTATTGCCCTCTAGCTTGTCCCCTTGTTTGCCACCCTTGTCGTGCTTCTGTCTATTCTCAGACACGGGGTGACTAGAGTGACCCTTTTCAACATCACTTACATCATGTCATTCCTAACTTAGAGCTCCCTAATGGCTGCCATTCATTCTGAGAGTAGAAGCCAAGCTCCCTTCAAGGGACAACCAAGCTTTACATGACCTGACCCCCTGGCCTATCACTCTCCCTCTTGTTCACTTGGCTCTGGCCACATGGGCCTCCTCGCTGCCCCTCCAACATGCCAGCACGCCCCGGCCAAGGGCTTTGCTCTCCCGCTTCCCTCTCTCCCTTTCCCGGGACCCCACGTTTCTCACGCCTCCGCATCCCTCAGTGTAGACCGACCAGGCTGAGGAGAGTGTTTGCAAGGAGATAAGATGAGAAAGACATCCAAAGTCACCTTATCAGAGAGGCCACCCCTGACCACCCCATGCTTGTCTGGCAATCTAAAGCTCTTTTACTCCCTTTGATTTTGTTTTTCTCCTGAGCACATATCAAACATGGCTGAATCCAGGAGTTCAGTTACTTTCGAAATCTCGCTTCCCATCTCTTTACTCTTTTTCCCTCTGTTTCAGTTCCACTCCCTCTTTGCTGTGTTGGCCAGAAGGCTACCAGCCCCTCAGGAATTTAGCTTCTAATTGGCAAGCTTGGTGCAAGGAGCATGCTTCATTTTCAGTGATTATGAAAAATGCAATGGCTGATTCTCACTGGACCAGCCTGAGACGTACCTTGTATCTTAACCACTGTGTGGTCAGGGGAAAGAACCCTTTTGCCTGGAAAGGAAGTGAGGGTGGAACAGCCCCACCCAAAGCCTGGAGCTTGACGCTGATGAGAAATCGTTCCCAGAGGGAAATGTAGGTGGTTACCAGGGGAAGAGAGAATGGATACGGGGCAGGCGAAAAGACCCTGTATTCGCTGGTCCCTGAAAACGTGTCCTCATTGCTGCCCCACCTTTCCCCCGGGGCCATCCTGTCTACATTCTGCAGTCCCTTTGAGCTTGCAAAATGCACCCTGTGACCTGTTACTCTCCTATTTATAAGTCTTGGTTACTTAGAGGATGAAGACCAAACTTTTTAGACTAACCTGGACGACAACCACCGACGGGTCTCATCTGATCTTTCCCGTGGCGTCTCCTCACAAGCTCTTTCCCTGGCCCAGTGGGTCTACCTGCTGCCGGATCCTGCCTCCCCTGCCTTTCTGTGTGTGTTGTTTTCATCTTCCAAAGCGTAGTTGGTGTTACTTCCAACTTGACACCTTCCTTTGATACCTGGACCCACTGTTCTGCAACCTAGTGATATTTATCATTCCCGGCACTTCCTGTATATTGCCCCACACGGTTAGGAATTCGCACGAGACTTCTCCCTCCATTCTCCTAGTCCTACTGTAGTTTACTCAAGGGTAGAGACCATTTTGTATGTTTCCGGTGGTCCTGTCAAGGCCTTAGCCCATTGTGAGAATCCAATGCATCGTGATCGATTGTTTAAGTGTCACTCTTCCTACATTTCAGCCTTATTCCAAAGAGCTTGTTTCTTCCTCAGCAGTCTACCAGACAGATGTTGAGACTTTGGGTTTTGTTCATCCCTAAGGAAGAGGGCAAAGTCACCTGAAGGAGTTAGTTACTTAAAGACTCTTGGCATGCTTTATCCTTACCTTCTTTCTCTTTCTCTATCCTTGTCTCTTTCCTGAAAGTTACAATTCCCTCACCAGAGATTAATATAATCCCTCAAATTGTTCCTAGTTGCCTTTTGTCTTCTGGAGACAAACCCCATGCTCTTACCTAACCTGAAGAGGCCTATGGCAGAATAACCAACTCTTGTTTCCTGGATTCTCCACCCCTCCCCCGCTCCTCCCCAACCTGTGTCTCCCAGAGCATCTCTAATTTTACACACTCAGACACTACTGTGTGGCATCGTGGGCTTTGCCTTAGAGCCACGACAGCTAGCTGTAAGATTTTGAGCAAATTATTTCACCTCCCTGAGTCTCAGTTTTTCAAATTCGTAATCTTAGGGATATAATGTGTACTTCACAGGTATTATTCCGACCAAGTGAATAAGGCATGAAAAAGCTTCTGACTGAGCCAGGTGCATAGTAAGCACTCAATAAATGTGAACCGTCACCCCCTCCCTCTCTCTCTCTCAGAAAAGGCCTCTCTTTCTTCACAGCTGACGTGAGGCTGCCATCTAGTGGGCTTGCAACCTCAGGCAGCTGCGAGGGGCTGAGCAGGGCTGGCGTGCAGATCGCATCCCAGAGGAGGGAGCTTGGATGTCTGCCCTGGTTCTGAGGTGGGAGCATTTGTCTCTCTCGCTTGTGTGGTTCCGCAGCCCCGTCCCCAGACATGGGTCTCTCATGAGTCTCTAACGGTTTCCCTTCTAATGGCAGGACAGAAATCCGAGGCTGACCCCTACCTGTGTCTTGGTCACTCTTCCTACCAAATCCCGCTTCACGCTGTAGGTGGCATCCAGGACAGAGGGGCCACACTGGGTTTAGAGGTTTCCATTTCTACTAAGCTCAGGACCTCTTCCTCTCCCCCCGCCGTTTTTCAGCAGTTGTTTGGGTTGCCCAAGCGAAAGGGCGCGTTGATGGGCACATTACTAGTGGCTTGTGGAGCAGAGTGCCTTTGTGTGAATGGGCATAAAATAAAATCCAGAGAGGCTCTTTCGGACTGAAATGTTACCATTGGAGCGAGCCTTAGGCCAGTTAGAAGCCCATTCTGAACCACAGAGAAATCTGGAACTCGAGGCCACCGGAGAAGGAGGAACTCACCACTAGGCAGAATCGCTAATGCTGCACAGCGTCCCCAGGTGGGTCATGCAGATGCCCATTCAAAGGTGACCCTGGGGTCACGCACCTGGGAGAATGCTGCATACGACCCCCGTCCCTGAGAGCTGTGCGAATCTTTTCAACAGAGGACAGGACAAAAGGATCTTGGAAGTCCTGAAGGGAAAAAAAATGTGTTTGATTTCATTTGGTGAGTTTTTGCCAAATTAGATTGGTAGGATGATGTTTTTTCTTCATAACAACCATTAACACTCTCTGGAGCTATTGTTCCTGAAAACCTATCAGAGACAATACAAAGTTATATACAGCCACATGCTAGATTCTGTGTGAAGCGGAGGGGTTTATTTATTCACTCAAAAACACTTTTGAGCACCTGCTGTGCACCATACCTTTATGCAACAATGAGGAGAATAAATGCTCACCCCCTCTGGAGCTAACCTTCCCACGGGTGGAGAGAGACCATTAGAAAATATGTAAAACATTCAGGACATCAAATGGTGATGGGTGTAGCGAGCCCAGGACCAGTGATGGACCAGTATTCCAAGCGGGGTAACAAGGGAAGTATCGGAAATGCATTCTGGGACAAAACATCAAGGACCTGGCACTAGAGGCTCGAACGTGCCTGCTGCAGTGAAGAACCGCAAGAAAACCAAGAAACTTGCTGAGGGACGACGGTGCGGGGCATCAGGGGATAGGAGGAAGCGAGGGTCAGGGTGGGGGTGTTGGAATGATACTGGAGAGAGACTCAGAGAAAGGGGAGGCCAGGGAGATTGGGAATGAAGGGAGGGTTTGAATCGGGTCTGATGGATGGGTGGGACGTGGATACTCAGGAGTGAGAAACGAGGGGGCTCTATATATGGAAAGCAATCGTGAGGGAAGATGGAGAGTCGAAAGCATAGCATGAGCTTTGGATTTGAAGCCACGTGGATTCAAGTCCCACATCCGGGCCTTGGTCTGTGCACGTGCAGGGGCACAGGGCTCCCCGTGATGTCGTGCTGTTACACGTGTACCAGTGCAACAAGCGCTAAGGAAAGGAAAGCTCCGTTATTAGACGAGGGAGGTTCAATCAATAACTCCACAGAAGCAAATACTCAGGGGCCTTGCAACTTCCCTTTGCCAGAGGTGAACACGTGAACTACTATATCCCATCTTAGTTCAATCTTAGTTCAGGTAGAGGCACGAGGCTGGTCTCTATGATGGATGGAACACTTTTTTTTTTTTCTCTAAACGCCTTCTCCTAACCCCCACCCCTCAATGAAGTAAGACTCAAATACTATTGTCCTTCAAGTTTTAGAAGTGGGGAAACTGCAAGAGCAGTGGGGGTGTTTTGTCTGAGGTCTCCCAGTAAGTAAACGTTTGGAAAAGGGACCAGATAGGGCTTCCCAGTTCTGTCCGTGCTTCTGCTAAACTTGACTCATTTCTGTAAGCAAGTCAAGTGTCCTATAAAAAATTTTAATTGTGGTCAAATACACATAAAATAACATTTAACCATGTCTAGGTATGCAGTTCACTGGTATTAAGTACATTGATGGTGCTGTGCATCCAATCCCCAAAAGCCTTTCCATGTTACAAAACTGAAGCACTCTACCCATTAAACAACTTCCTGTTCCCCCGCCCCCAGCCGGCCCCTACCTGTACTTAGTTAGTCCCATAATTGTCGCTCTCCATGATACTATCCCATTATAGATACAGATATTGACAGACATAGATATAGATAAAAAGTACCTATCAGTGGACAGTTGGGTTGCTCCCATCTTTTGACTATTGTGAATAAAGCTCCTTTGAACATGAGTGTACAGATATCTCCTTGAGATCCCGTTATTATTTATTTTCTAGAATTGTAATTGATTAACGGTAGTACGGTTATTTTATTTTTAATATTTTAAGGAACCATCGTACAGTTTTTCATACTAGTTGAACCATTTTATATTCCCACCAAGACTGCACAAAACTTCAAATTCCTCCACGTTCTCATCAACACTTGCTATTTTCTGTTTTTCCTTTTTCCTTTTTTTTTTTTTGTAGTAGCCACCTGAATAAGTGTGAGATCTGTCTTGCTGTAGTTTTGATTTGCACATCCCCAAAGAACATCTTTTCATGTGATTACTTTGGCCATTTATATATCTTCTTTGGAGAAATGTCAGTTCAAGTTGTCCTTTGCCCATTTTTAATTGGGTTGTTTGTGAACCAAGCATTTTTAATGGTCCCTGAGATAATGTATTAAATACAAAGGAACGGGGCACATTGGGCTAAGAGTTCATCAGCTCTGATTCCAAAATTGTAGCTGGCTGACTTCTCGGTTACCCCACCGCCATGCTCAAGCCGCCTACCCAGAGTGGCCGTCGGTGCTGGTGGTGAGAGATTCCCGTCCACCAGGAAATGAGTGCTGAGAACCAGGGCTGGTGTTAGGGCCCTACATTTCAGCCACAGTGAGGCTGAAGAAAAAATAACTTGTATTTTAAAAAGCCTTGTTCTTTTCTCTTTCTCGTTTACAGCCCAACATGAAGTATTATTACTGCAGCAACAATCACAGCTGTTACCACCCCCACCCCAACCACCACCGCCACTGCCACCAGCAGCAGCTAACAGGGAACAAGTGCTCTCTGTGCTCTGCGTCCGGTGTACCCATGGCTGGAATCCATCAGGATTTAGACCCCACAGGTGAGAAAGAGCCAGCCAGCCAAGCCGTTTGATTGGTCAATCATTCTAAGCATCTGAAAATGAGAAAAAAAATGTGGATGTTTCTTTCTTTCTTTCTTTCTTTCTTTCTTTCTTTCTTTCTTTCTTTCTTTCTTTCTTTCTTTCTTTCTTTTCTCTTCTTCTCCTTCTCCTCCTCCTACTCCTCCTTCTTTTTTTAATCCATACCATAGAATAATGAGGCTGTGGCTAAGAATTTTAAACAGCAGCAGGGTGGTTTATAGAGATTAACTTATTCCCTTGGAGTGTTCAGCAACCAACCGGAAGGCTCTCCCAAGCCAAGCAATTTTATAATTAAGTGATAATTGTTTTTTAGAGGGTTGTTTTTTTTTCCTGGATAGCCTAGAGAAAGATAAACAGCTGCAGAAATCAATAAACATCAAGGTCATAGGCTGAATTATTCACTGATTCTCTGCTATTTATCTTAAACTTTTCTCTCTACCAGGAAGAATTGTGTCTATTTCACAGAAGTTTTAAAACACACGTGGTTTAGTTTTCATGGCTGTGGTTTCTGTCTTTACCTTTTTGGGACCGAGCAACACTGCTGCCTCGCACACAGAGTCTAGAGAAGGAGGACGTGGAAGTGTCAAACGACTGGGCTCGTTCACTGCCCCGGGCAGAGTGGGTGACGCCCGGCTGGGCACCAGGCTGTAGGAGGCACGGCGCTGGGGGGAACCAAAGGACGCAGGCTGTGTTCCTAGTCGGGGTCCACTTCCATGAAAACTGCAACAGCTCCCTAGCAGGTCTCCTAATCTGCTTTGCCGTCTCTCACTCGCTATGGATTCTGCAATCTGTGCTCAAAAAGGACCTTTCCTAAACCCAAATGTCAGTTCCCTGTGACAAGAAGTCCTCAGGGCCGTCCTTGACCTTGAAGGACCGCCTAAATCCACGGGTACCTTTCTTAGAGTTTTGTAGCAGCGTACCCGCCTGCACACACGCCTGCGCACACCTGGCCTCAGCGCCTATTGCTCTTGCCTTCACCTCTAAACTCCTCCCATGCTTCCCGGAACTCCTCGGACACACAGTGCTTTTTCCCCTCAGGGTCACCTCAGCCGTTGGTCCTGCTGGGATCGTGTCCTTCTGTTTCCCAGCGGAAGCCCTACTTGCCTAAGTTCCGTCAGCCCATACCTTTTAAGGTAGGTCTTTGCCACTTCTTGGGTCTTCCCAGAACGCACGTCCCAATCCCATGAGAAGCCTTGAGTCATTTGAATGAAAGGCCCATGCTTATAGGAGCATGTATTATATCACTGATAATAGTTCAGTGTCCGGACCACAAAAGATAGTAAATATTTGTGCAGCTAATGAAGGAATCTCCTAAGTTATCGTGGACCACCTGGATGGATAGAGAACTCCAGGAAAATGGCACCATATGGAACGCTGTTGTGGAACCCCAACTGTTCCTGTCTAAAAAGTGTCTTGCTTGCCTTTTATTGAACCTCACATGGACAGAAGGTAGCTGTGATGGTTTAAAGGAGGCATAATGTATCTGTTTAGAAGACTGCTATCCCTCTATGCAAACCTGCCCATTTAGTTGTATGTTACTATTAAATTAATTTGTAAACAACCTTCAAAGGATATAACTGTTCTATAAAACAATAAGACATCTGTATCAAAGCTGTGTACTTTTTTTGGTGAGTCAGTGGCTCTTCCAGACAAGGAACACACTGGTTAAGACGTACAAAAATAAAAAGAGATGAAGAGGACAGTCTGCCCAGTCTGTCTAGATAGATATGCTTGACCGCTATCAATTCTGAATTGAGTTAGAAACTTCTACACTCCAAATAAAATTTACTTACTGTTATTTAATGTTTAATGTATTTAACTTTTCAGGATCAGTTCTAGTTTTTCTTCTTTGGCAGAGAAGGCTGACAGGTAACTTTGGGTTTGCTAAAATACCTCTGCAAGCCCACATGGTGTCAAATGTTTGGAGGGAAAGCTACTTATTATGATGTGAACAAAACCTCTGGATAAATA
Organism: Mormoops blainvillei; assembly: GCA_004026545.1. Lineage (NCBI taxonomy): Eukaryota > Metazoa > Chordata > Mammalia > Chiroptera > Mormoopidae > Mormoops > Mormoops blainvillei. Next base: position 22,863 of record PVJD01009979.1, read on the forward strand.
ACTGAGATTTTTCCTTTTCATTTGGATTTCTGAGTGCCTCGTTTTCTCTTGGGAGGCCTTTTGCTTTCTTCCTAGGCCTTGCGTGTTGATCCTGGCTCTAGGCCAGGAACCAGCCTTCGGCCCAGTGCCCTACAGGGCCCTGAGCAGCTCTCAAAGGGCTTCTTGATCTCCGTTCAGGGTGCGGAGCCCAACAATGCATTCATTTTCCCCTTGTGTCTGTCCTCCACCCCAGCAGCTATTAATGAACTCAGAATCAATCTGCCTGGTTGCATGATGAGATTAGAGGACTTCTGCTAGTCTTGCAATTGCTCATAGGAAACCAGATGACTCAATCAGTTTATTGTGAACTGTCTTCCTCTCTCGCTCGCTCGCTTTCTCTGTCTCTGTCTCTGTCTCTGTCTCTGTCTCTCTGCTATTGATTAAATAATAGCGCCCTGGGGCTTGTTCCTGATAAAGCAGCTTTGGAGAAAGCAAAGTGATGGGTGTCCACACAATCCTGGCTCTTATTTTCTATCCAAGAACCACGCCAGGGGTGGCTTAACTTAAGAAAGGCAACATCTTAGTGCTAAGAAGCTTCTCCTGAGGATCCTGGTTTTCATCGAGATGGCATTTATCGTGGGAAGAGGTTCTCCACTGGCTAGGTAGGCCCTAGCTCCCACGGGGGCTGGAAAACTCAACAGGCAACCCCACTGGTTATTCGGAAGGGTTCGAATAACTCTACAGCAGGAACTTGAACCAGATTCTCTGAATGTTCCAAAATCAGATTCTTGTGTTATTCTAATCCTGACACACAGAGACTGGAGGGCAGCAGTGTCTCCACTGGAAGAAAAAAGCCTGAGACCGAAGGTAAGTGCTGGAAACAGGAGCACCTGATGCAGGGAGACCAGAAAGTCCGTAGACTATGAAAAGCTGAGTTTGGGACTTGGCAAATGATTGGGTGATTAGGAAATTCCGTGCAATGTGAAGAACAGGCATACTCATTCTTCTTTCATGGATTAAACAGCCAACCGAGAAGGTTGATGGGCTCATCCTATTTCATACAAACTGACACGCGAATTTACAGGTGGTCTGTCCAGAAAGCATCCAGCCACATACTATGAAAAATAGAGACATGTACTGAAGAAGACACAAGATGCAAGAAACATTGTACATAGGACAATGATGCCTCAGTCCCCTTCAAAATTATGACCTTCTTGAGGAAATTTGGTTCATTGGTAGCAGTTTGAATCAAGTCATTAGCAGCTGCAGCCCAATGTTCCTTCTGCTCTGGTAGCAGGAGCTGCGGGATGAATTTTGCCATGGCATGTTTCCAGCCAAGGCCCTGCGTCAAAATCTCAGACACGGTACTTTTTGGAGTCTGCAGGTCAGCCTCTAGTTCTGGCACTGTCAGTCGCCGATCTTTGTTGATTATAGCCTATACACATTCAACATTCTCAGGTGTGCTGTTTGTTGCAGGCCTTCCGGAACATGGCTCACTTTCAACAGATTCTCGACTGCCTTTGACAGGTTTGTGCCACACTTTTATTTGCACTGCGCTCATTGCATCATCCCCGAAAGCTTTCTGCATCCTCTGAATAGTGTCCATGGGGTGATGTTCAAGCTTAATGCAAAACGGATGCAGATTCATTGCTCTACTCACTCAGTCATTTTGAATGTGACAGCCGCACAGTGCACAGGCTCAACTCAACGGTGTCTATGCCCTCACTGACTAGTACAGTGAAGCCGTCATTGTTCACACATGCACATTCCAGTCCACTCTCTTTTGCTGTCAGGTTACATCGATGTCATGCAAACTGTTCTCGTTTCATTAACAATGTCTGGACCCTTCCAAACAGACCTTGTAGTGTGTGTGTGTATATGTGTGTGTGTGTGTACACACACACACATATATACATCTGCAAAACTTCATTTAATACCCGTCTCTAGAGGGTCTTCCCTTTCTTAAAGACTAACAATAAAATGTTGCTATATTTGAAAGAAATGTCAATTCTATCGTGGATAGAGTTAGCAAGCACTAAAGTAGGGATGTAAGGGTTGGGTTTTATTTTCAGAGTCTCTGTCTCCAGTTAAAAAATGATAGCATTTTTTATTGTTTTCTTTATATAGGGATAACACAGTGATTGCATGAGAAACCTGAATTACTATGCAAAGTTATCAGTTCTTTTGGGCAGAGAAAATTTAAGAGGTACCCTATTAGTCAGGATTTATTCTAAGCTGTTATTACAAATACTTTCTTAAACAAGAATAAAAATCTCAGACCCCTTCTCAAAAGTGCTTCTCAGTTAGTGGAAATGTGGATAGAAGCATGAGGCTCAAACACTATTTCTTTTAAGGCACAGCCAGGCAGTGGCAGGCCTCAGTCATGTGGCCACGCAGCCAGGCGAGGCTGGGAAAGCAGCCCTCACTGGGTCCAAGCAACAGATGGGGGTTCTGTTATTAAAGGAGGAAGGGTAAAGTTATAGTGGTTGACCATTTGCAGGTTCCTCCACAGGTGCACACATGGAAGGAATGCAAGACAACGTGGAACTCAAGATAATGATCTACTGCTTGGACTGAGGTAGTGGGTGACATGAAAAAGAGGAGAAAAAGGAACCTGAGCTAGGTAAAAGGGTTGTCATCTAAGGCTTAGATAAAGTGGGTCGAACATAGATGTGTATATTAAAAGGTGGAATTAGAACAGAAAAGACGCATGTATTCTACTTTCTAGGTTTTGTGGGGTTTTCTTTAAAATTTGAGTTCTAACTAGCTTAAATAGTGCTTTCCTCTCATCAGTTGCGATGCTTGATCCCATTCTAATCTTTCGGTGATCCCGTGAGGCAGTTTGCTTTATTTGGGCTGTATTTGAAAATCTGCAATTCTGCAGCCCTTTATTTTGAAATGCCTCTCTTTATTCCCCGTGATATCACTTGTTCTGAAATGTATGTTATCAGATGTTCGTATAGCCTCTCCAGCTTTCTTACTGTTAATGTTTGTATCACATATATTTTAAAAAACATATCGGTATCTTTATATTTCAAGAGTTCTTGTGGTCAACAAATGTTGATCTTACTTTTGTCTTCAGTCTGAGGATTCCTGTCATTTATATGGTACATTTAAACCATCTACCTTTAACATAATCATCGACGTGGTTGAATCTGAGTCCACCATTTGCTGCTTGTTTCCCATTTGTCTTATGTGCTCTTTGTCCTTATGTTATCATTCACCTTGTGCATTAACTAACAATTTTCTTTTATGCTATTTTATATCCACCATTGGTTTATAAGCTATATCTCTTGTTTTATTTTATTTTTTAGTGGTTGTTTTAGGGTTTATAATATGCACTTTACTTACTGTAAACTGCCTTGGAATGACATCATATCATTTCTTGTATAATGTCAGATTCTTAAAACAGAATACTTCTATTATTCTACCCATTCCTTGTATAATTGTAGTATATTTTACTTCTACATGTATTATAAAATCACCTTATACATTGCTTTTTGCTTTAAATATTTATTTATTTTTTAAAAGATATGAAAACATAAGGAACAAAAATACTGACATTTTAAAGCGCTCTTTACTTCTTTGGGTGGGTCTAGGTTTTCTTCTGTCATCATTTCTTCTGTCCAAATACTGTCTTTCAATATTTCTTGTAGGACTGATTTACTGGTGATAAATTCTTTTTTTTTTTCTGAAAAGGGTTTTATTTTGTCCTTATTTTTAAAAGCTATTTTTACTGCATATAGACTACTACATCGCAGGGTTTTATTTTCTGTTTCTTTCACTTTTTAAAAGGTGCCACTATATTGATTTAAGGCTTGCATTGTTTCCTTCTCTCACTGTTATCTTTTTCTGTACATAACGTGACTCCTTTTTTCCTGCATGGATTTTAAATATTTTGTCTTTAAGCATTGGTTTTAGGCAATTTGATTATGATGTGTGTGTGTGTGTGTGTTTGACCTGTGCAGAATTCATTAACCTTATTTCATATGAGTTTATAGTTTTCACCAAATTTGGAAAAACCAGAGCCATTATATTTTTCAAGTCTCGTTATGCCTCGTTCTCTTCTCCCTCTCCTTCTGTGACCCTCTCGCCTGTTGTTAGACTGCTTGACATTGTTCCCCAGTCGTTGAGGTTCTTCATTTTGTTTTCAGCATTTCTTTTCTGTTGGCTTCATTTTGAACAGGTGCTATTAGTATCTTCCCATTTACTGATCTTTTCTTCTGCAACATCTAATCCATGGTTAACTTCAGCCCATGAAAAATTCACTTCAAATATTGTATTAAAAAAATTTCTCGGACAGTAATCGGGAAGCTTTTTCTGTAAACAGCTAGATAGTAAATACTGCAGGCTTTGCAGGTCATGCACTCCCTTTTCTACAGCCTAGTATATAATCGAGACCCCAGGGGATTCACACGCAGATTTCTAAAGCTCATTTTCTATCTGGCTACTTCCTTTCTGGGACGCTATTCCACAGATTCCAGCTGCCACAGTTTCCTTGAATTCCATTCTTCCTCCACTGAATTTATCAAGGCTGCCGAACTCCATCCGGGGGGCTCTTCCTGAATGCAGAGCCCAGAAACTGTCTCCAGGCAGAAATCTGGGTTCAATCACTGAGTTCACCTAGTTTGTTTCTCTTCTTTGAGAAATTGCTATTTTCTTTTATCTGTTGTTCAACAACTAAAAACCGTCGATTTATACATTTTGTTGAGCTTTCTAGTTGTTAACTAGAGTTACGTAAGTTCAAGGTTTGTTACTGCATCCCAGCTAGAAGCAGCAGTGTTTTCAGCTCTTCGAAAGGGTCACAAGGGGCTCTCTGTCATACATTAACGTACAGCCTATTCATTATAACAGCGTGTCGTTCTGTGACAAAATATCTGAGCGTTTAGTCCCTGACCAATTAATAAATAATGAGTAAAAGAATACCGGTAGGTTTAGTGCTCTCTGGCCTGCTTTATAGAGAGTGACACAAGTCTGGGTTCAATAATGTTTGACATAATGAGGTTGTGCAGAAATAGTAGTTATAATCTAAGGTTGGTTTCTTAATGAGGAATTGTTAATATTAACTGTAATAGGTTAATATTAACTGTAATAGGCCTGTTGCATGCTACTGGCCATTCGTTGTATTACATGGCAGGCATACTGTTGAACAGAATAATTTTTACTAAAAATGCAAAAATGTCTGTTGTAGGTATGAATTCAATCTTCTACTCATTTATTTCCACATTCACACCAATTTAAAAACACATATGGCATACATCCTGGAAGTCCCGCCGCTCTGAGGGACAAAGGGGCAGGCTTTGGGGCGGCTGTAGTGTGTGTGTGCACGGGGATTCTAACTAAAACCTACTAACTGAAGCTCGACAAGTGACAATCGGGGTTCCTCCATTGACAAAGATTCCGAGCAACCTTTCAAGCTATACATGGAATAAATAAGTATCTGTTCGACTTTGTCTTTTAGTTTCTCCAGGTTGGAAAACAGATAGGACTAATGATCGTCAAGATGTGAAGTTAATACTTACGGGTTTGATGATAAAGGAAAGGGCAAAACCTTGAAGTCATTTTAGAAGGTCTCCTTTTGGACAAGCTGTCTGGCTACTTGTTGGGTTATTGGTAAAGAGACTCACTCACTGGGCACACAGTCACTGGGCCCTGTCAGGTATATTTCAGCAACTTTACAGGTGGGCATTATATTGACAAATGATACGTGAACAATTTTGTTAAAAGGTCAAGGCCAGTGATGTCAAGCAGGGAAGCCAAAATCACCACAGGGTGTACAACCTGAAGGCATGGTTTCTAAACTGTTCTTGGGGATTATTGAAAGACCTATGTAATTAGTAGCTAATGTTACAGATTTAAAAGAAATGATTATTACTATTGTTATGGGAATATCTTGGACTACCTAGAAATTGGGTAACCTAGAAATTGAGCGTTGAATAAGGCTTTATTTGAATGTTGCACTAAGGGGCTAATCTGGGCTGGCACATATAGATACTCCCATCCTCTCCCACGTGTCCAGACAAGGAGGCTCTGTATCTCAAAAGATGCTGCTGTTGGGACCACATTGGTGACCGTGAGCCGAGGTCAGAGGAAAATCACCGTCCTTAGTTTAGGTAAGACCACAGCTGCAGAGAGACAGCCCTGATTCACAGCAGGAACTGGAGGAATTCCACCATGATGAATTGTCGTCACTGTTCCTAGAAAATAGGAGTCTATCAAGAGTCTGTAGAGTTCAAGGTCATTTGTTCAGCTTTAAAGAGTGCCTTTATCTAGTTGTGCTTTCCAAGAAAGCTTGTTTTTTATATGCAATTTTTTTTTTCTTATCCTGGAAAAAAGATATGTTCCTGTTTTGAGTCCATCTGAGCTCAAATTCTAGAGGAAAATAGCCTTGTGCTGCTTTTTCTTGTCATTAGAATACAGAGTTTGACAGCATGTAGGATGTGGGCTTTCAGTCCTGATGGTAGGATTGGCACCGAAATAGCTTTGCATTTACCCAAGAAATATATTAAATGAACCAGTAAAGTAAAACTGCCTTTTTGCCTTCTTGGAGCTCATATAACCTAGTGGTGGAGGAAAATATTAAAAAGGAATCACACATAATTATAATTGAGTATGGTTTTGAAAGTTTTTCTCGGAGGAGCAGGTTGAAAAAGCCTAAAGTGGTCAGAACTAGTGTTGGGAGTTTATCTTAGTCTAGAGCTGAAGGCTGAGAAGTGAAAGATAAGAAATTAGGAGAAAAAAAAATAAGTGGATGTGGAAATCCAGAAGTAGAAAGGAACTTGATAGCCTGAGGAAAGAGAAAACACTAGTGCGAAGGGGCCAAAGTGAGAGAGGGGAAGATTTTATGGCGATGAGGTGCCAGGGGAGTAGACATAGATGTCAGGGCATCATTGAATGAATTTGGATATTATACTAGCTTCAGCAGCCCTGGTCTGTGGCCAGATCTTTTATAATTTTGGTCCCGCTTCTGCCTTTTTGAACAAAGCTGGTTTTTCATGTATCTCCTGCTGAGAAACAGAGGACTTTTCTCTCAGGACTTACTTCCCTTTCCAGGAAAGGGGGGTGGGGAGACACTAGGATCTAACTCTCATTGGCTCGACATATCTCTTACTTAGGGAGACATCTTAGTAAATTCAAAACAACAACAATAACAACAAAACACCAACCCAACAAACAGCGACACCACCAAAACCTCAATCTTCTATCTGTGGCACATTAGCCAATAATAAATTCTTTGATTCATATCATTGAGAACCAAGCGTATTGAATATCTGCACTTCGGTACTGAGAGTCCCTTTTGTGCGTGTGTGTTTTGTGTTTGCTTATTTTTCTGTAGAGGGAAATTTTTCAGTAGAGGAAAATTCCTGTATAGAGGCTAAAGCATGCTTTGTGATTTTTCTTCCCATCATCCAGGGCTAGATAACCACAAAAACACTCTTTTATAGCACTTAGGGTAAAAGATATTTTAAAAATATCCTCTACGGAGACCTTCTCTGTGATAAGATCATTTGAGACTAAAATTATCCCTGCTGCACTCAGGCTTAGTTTCCATTTCTCTTCCCAGAAGATCCCCAGAAGAGTTTCAAGCCATGCCACTTAGATGTGGCCTGTGGATCAGCACCAGGCCATGAGACACTTGTCACTGGCCTGATGAGACACATATACCAACTGAAAACAGTCACTTAGATGTTCTCGTAAAATTGTCTGTTCTGATGAATCTAATAATAAAGAATTTGGGCTGGCACTTCATATATCTTTATCTTTTAATTGTTCTGATAATGTATTTGTCACATTTTATGAAAGAATTTAATCAGCAACAGATTGGAAGGAAAAGGACCTGGCCCTCCCTGTGCTGTTCCAGTCTCTACTTTTTGCACCTTCTAGATCTATAATGGCGCTGTAATGATTACAAATAAAAAAGTTAAAAAGAAGAGGAACATGTTAAAATATTAGCTGGTCCTTCACTACAGAGGGAGAAGCGCTAGTCCTTAAAGCACTAGGCTCGGACTCAATCAGCTAGCTAAACATGAAAGACTGACTTAAAAATAACCCTAAGGTTATGGTCAGTAGACATGGGGAGACTCATCAGAATGTAATCTACTACCACTTTTTAAAAATCCATTATCCATTACTGTTATACAATAATGCTATGTAAGAAAACCAAACACACACACAGAAAGCCCAGTGGCACAAAATGACAAACACTGATTCAGCTCACTGGCAGCTTTTCTGAGCTGCTCGCAGCCATGGGTCTGCAGTTAGCTGGTGGCTCAGCTGGAGAATGGCTGGCCCAGGGTGGCCTTGGATGGGATGTCTCAGCTCTGGTCCACGTGGCCTCTCGACCTTCAGCAGAACAGCTTGTATGTGTTCTCATGACAGACGCGGGTTCTCAGAGAGCACGCGGGAGGGGGCTGCAAGACCTTTGCCGGGCCGAGACTCGGAATTGGCGCTGTCGTTTCCACTGAATTCTGCGGGCCAGTCAGGAGGTCAGAACAGCTTTCAGAAGTGGAGAAATAGACTCCACTTGATACGATACTGGATAAAGAAAGGGAAAGAACTGGGGCTATTTTGCAATGTTCTCAGCAGGTCTGGACAACTGTAGGAGCGTCCACATTTTCCAGGATATCAGACTGACCTCAGGTTTCAGATGCTCTGCCTGACTTCCTGGCCCTAAGGGCTATTGATGAAATACTTTCCCTCTCCCTCAAGTGACCAAAATAAACACAGTTAATTGATTATTATAGTCTGCCGATCAACTCATAAGTGACTTTAGAGCATTTTGGAACTTTACAAATTGAAATTTATCACTCAGCCCTGCAACTCTGAATGGTCAGAAATGGCTCAGGAGCCGCTGACCCTCAGGGCAGTGTGTGTGCCCTCCCTGCCTACTAACAGGTGACTCTACCCCTCAAGCATCAATCTTGATCTGCATGTGTCATTGTAGCCCAGCTACAAGACCCGTAAACATCTATCTACACAACTGAAGAGCAGAACAGCTAGGCCTTTGTCAAGGAAAGCTCCAGTTCTCCCACGCAGGGTGGGGAATGAGAGGCTGCATGGGGGTGCTTGGGGCTTCTCTGGGTTAAGATCCGGTGTTGTTGTGTTAGTTTTGAAATTATCAAGGATAATAGGTGTGATTCCAATATGAGAAATTCTCAGGAATGGCGCAAGCCAAACCTGAACACATTAGGTAACATCTTGGGTCTGAATTGAGGGCATGGTTAAAATTAATTTTTGGATGCGTTCCTACAGTCCTGAAAATAGGAGAAGGTGAAGGGAACTGGGAGCTGCAAGGGAGGGTGAGGACTTTCGTGCTGCAGGAACGGTATCCTTACCCGCCAGCACTGCTGAGCCACGGTGATGGGCAGGAAGCATGGCTGGAATTCTCGACAAGGTAAAGGCTGCCCTTTCAGCTTGGCATTTACTAGTCTGTGTCCACAGCAGTGAGAAAGTTTCCACAGAACAATTATGGAACCCTGGGGATTTAAGAGAGGCAGCTAATGTTCATCAGCTTCTCTTCAGAGGTATCTCTGTGCTAAAACACACCCTGTGCTAAAAACTTCACGTCATCATAATGATTGCAGCCCCATTTCACAGGCAGCTGAGGATGGTTGAGTCATTTGCCCACAGTGCCATGGGGAATCAGTTATAGAGCCAATATTCAACTCGGATCCATGATATTAATCCTTACATTCTTGACCACTATCCTCTATGACACCTCAAGGATTTGAAAGCTTTGGAAGGAAGGTAGGAGTTAGCCTGACCCCCACTGACCTTCCCAGAATGCTTTGGTTGGCCCAGTAGGACCCCAATCACCAAAAAGCAGGTTCCAATAACAGGTGAACTAGGAAGGGACCAAACTCCAGGGCTCAGATGCATGACAGACCTTCGGGGGTGTTCAGGTCCCTTGTAGCTTCACAGAGGTGAAGAGCTGCCCACTGCACAGTGAGAGGGAGTTGGTGTGTACCAGAGCAGGAAGGGGAGGGGAAACAAGAATGAGGACATGTAAACTGGTAATACAAGTCCACTTGCAGTCAACCTGGAGTGACCAGGTTTTTGTGAGCAGGCCCTGCTATGGTGTGGTGGCACATGGCCGGGCTCAGGTTTTGGGGAACAGGTGAGTCCACCCACACTGAGGCAGAGGGTATTAGCACTGCCAAGACTAAGACACAATGGGGCCAAATGTAAGACGCCTTTGTTCCTTGGCCCCCTGTATCCTCGGTTACCAGTCCCACAACAGACCGTCTGAGAGAACAGCCTGAGAACAGGTCAACTTGAGGATGCCACCTGAGATCTCTTTAGTTGCCCTGAGTGGAAGACAGGACTGTATGGATCCCACCTCCCGGCTCCCCACCACACAGGACTGAATCCACAGGCTTAGGTGGATAAAATGTCACTTGCGGCAGAAGGGCAGGGAGACAGGAGATCTAGACGTCTTTCACAGCTGGAATAGGGAAGAGATTTTTATCAGTTTCGAGTGGCTTTCCTGACTTTGCCTACTTATATGAGAGGCCCCGCTTTCATGGCAGTCCGAGATTTCAGAAACAGAGCCTGCTGGACTCTAGTTAAATTGCTATCTTCTACGTTGTAGCATTTTGAATCAGTAAATTGTCACAGTCTCTTATTAGGCAGGCCCAGAGGAACATGAAATTGACTGGAATTACAGGAGAGATTTGAGTTAGACACGTCAGAGAACTTCCTGATCTGAACAGCACTGGAAACAGAGAATGAAGTTATTTCTGTCGCTGTCATATGTACTCTATTTCTCTGCCCTTTTCCCTCGCCTTAGGAACATTTTCATTCCTCTTTCCTCCTGCATTTCACTCATTGATTTTAGCCAAAGCTGAAAGAGCACTTCATTACTGTGACTTTGGTCACGACCGGGGGAAACTGACATGGAGATGCTGTAATCCTGTGCACTGGGAAGAGTCTTGGGACTGCAACCTTAGGTTAAATTTATGTGTTTTCATTTTCATTCAGTAGGACTATATTTTGTACATTTTAGTTTACCCTTTAAACATTTATGTTCTTGTGTTATGATTAATTAAGTGTAGTAAAATGAAGTATTTGCAAAGTTAAAGAAAAGAAAACACTTCTCTGGAGTCTTAGTACTACTTTTTTCTCTTTTTTTACTATTGCCAGTCCTTATTTATTTTTCAAAATATTTTTTTAGTTTTTCAATTACAGTTAGTTTCAGCTCTACCCCCCAGTGATTGATCATCCAATAAATCTCGCACCCATCTGACACGCTACATGATAATTAGAATATTATCGACTACATTCCCTAAGCTGTACTTTACATCCCCGTGACAGTTCTGTAACCACAAATTTGTACTTCTTAATCCCTTCACCTTTTTCAACCATACGCTCAACCCCCTCCTGCCTGGCAACCATTAAAATGTCCTCTGTGTCTATGAGTCTGTTTCTGTTCTGCTTGTTTGCTGATTTTGTTTTTAGATTCAATTATTGATAAATATGTATTTATTGGCATTTTATTGTTCATATTTTTGATTTTCTTCTTCTTTTTAAAGGAGACCTTTTAACATTTCATATAATACTGACTTGGTGGTGAAAAATTCCTTTAGCTTTCTCTTGTCTGGGCAACTCTTTATCTGTCCTTTGATTCTAAATGATAGCTTTGTTGGGTTGAGTAATCTTGGTTGTGGGTCCTTTCTTTTCATCACCTTGAATATTTCTTTCCACTCCCTTCTGGCCTGCTAAATTTCTGTTGAGAAATCAGCTGACAGCCTTATGGGGGCTCCCTTGTAGGTAACTAATTGCTTTTCTCTTGAAGCTTTTAAGATTCTCTCTTTGTCTTTATCCATTTGCATGTTAATTATGATGTATCTTGGTGTGGACCTCTTTGGGTTCCTCTGGTTTGGGACTCTCTGTGCTTCCTGGACTTATATGTCTATTTCCTTCACCCAGTTAGGGCAGTTTTCTGTCATTATATTTTTCAAATAGGTATTCGATTTCTTGCTCTCTCTTTTCTCTTTCTGGCACCCCAGTTATGTGAATGTTGGTATGCTTGAAGTTGTCCCAGAGGCTCCTTATACTATCCTCATTTTTTTTTTTTGGATTGTTTTTCCTTTTTGCTGTTCTGAGTGGGTATTTTTTGCTTCCTTACATTTCAAATCACTGATTTGATTCGTGGCTTCATCTGCTTTACTCTTGATTCCTTGCAAATCATTCTTCATTTCAATTAGTGTATACTTCATTTCTGACTGGACTTTTTTACACTGTTGAGGTTCTCACTAAATTCATCGAGCATCCATATAACCAGTGTTTTGAACTCTACATCTGGTAGATTGGTTGTCTCCATTTTCTTTAGTTATTTTTCTGGAGCTTTGTTCTGTTCTTTCACTTGGGACATGTTTCTTTGTTTCCTCATTTTGGCAGCCTCTCTGTGTTTGTCTCTATGTATTAGGTATAGTACTATGTCTCCTAGCCATGAGAGAGTGGCCTAATGAAGTAGGTGCTCTGTAGGATCCAGTAGCACAACTGCCCCAATCATCCAAGCTGGGCACTGGAGGTGCACTCCCCCTCCTCATGGGTGCTATGTGCACACTCCTCTTGTGGTTGAGCCTTGATTGCTGCTGGCATGTCAGGCCAATCATCTTCAAGGACTGGTTGTGACCATTGACCACCGTGGAGGATCAGCTGTGCAGGGTCCCACTGCACAGAGCAGGACTTACTTCAGCAGGTTTCTAGTGCCCACTGAGTCTACCCCTTGAGTGTGTTGTTTGTGGGGGTGGTTGCGTGGTGGTGCTTCAACATGGTCTGAGGCTGTCCACTGGGTGCACTGATTCTTGTGCTCCCTGGAAGGTACAGGCTAAGGTCAGCTGCTGCCTGTGTTCTGCCCAGGGCCACCCAGCATGAACTACAAAGCAATGAGTAGATGGCTGCTACTTGTGCTGGGCTTACAAGTACCCAAAAGAGGCCAAGCTGTGAACCAAGGCTGACTGCTGCTAGTGCTAGACCTGGGATCACTTAGCAGTAGGCACAGGGCATGCAGAGGCAAGATGCTGCTTGTTTGAGAGATTTTAGGAGAATCTGAAGCATGACCCAAGAAAGTCCATTTGTATGGAAGAAACGCTGGAAACAGCTTGGGTGGGCCCCAAAGTTGGGTTGGGTGGGGCCTCAGGGAATCTCCAGGGTCGGGTGAACAATGTAAGCCAGCTTAATGGAGTCTCAGACTGGTGCCTGCCTGCCAGCTCCATGGTTCTGTTGGGGGAGAGTCTCAGAAAAGAAATAATAGCCTCTGCCAGCACTTCTGTCTGGAAGAAATCTTCCCCTCCCTGATGCCAGGCAAGTTAGCTCCTCCCCGTATATCTCTGGTGCCTTCTCAGCTATTCCCCTAGTGCTAAATCTCAGAGCAAGTGAGTGAGTAAGTCTGTGCACAGGCCCTTTATGAGAAATGCCAGAGACTCTAGAAGCCTCTGTCTCCCTCAGCCTCAATCCCCACTGGTTTTACTACCAGAAGTTATGGGGGCTTATCTTCCTGGTACTTGATCCCTGGGCTGGGGGTGGGTATTGGTGTGGGGTTGGGACCCCTTGCTCCTCAGGGGGTACCTTTGAAGCCGAGCTATCCCTCCAGATTTAATCTGCCACATGTGGGTATGGGACCAGCCAGTCCTGCATCTCTATCTCTCCCATTAGCACTGATGTGGCTTCTTCTTTAATTCTCTGGTTGTAGGACTTCAATTCAGCCATATCTCAGGCAGTTCCGCATGATGGTTATTCTGCAGTTTAGTTGTAATTTTGATGTGGTTGTGGGAGAGAATGAGTACTGCATTTACCTATGTGCCATCTTGACCAGAAGTCTTGCCAGCCCTTACTTTGCTTTGCTCTTTTTTTCTGTTGGTCACCTTTCTGTATTTCCCCCTTTGTTCCTCAGGGCCAGCCCTTTAATTTCCATCCCATTAAAGGATTTGCTGGTGCAGAATAGTTTCCAGACACCAGGAGTTTATTCTGGCTGGAGGATTCGCACTCTTCTCTTCCCCTCCCTTTCCCTCTCCTTTCCCCTCCCCTCCTGTCCTGTTTCTTCCCTTCCTCTTCCCCTTTCTTGCCTTCCCATCATCCCTCTGCTTTTCTCTTTTTCAGCCATCTCATCTCCTCTCATTTCCCCATCTCATCTGATCCCTCCCATGATAATAATTTTATCAAGAAAATGGAAGTGACTAGTAGAGTCAGGATAATGTCACAAGCCCAGGGAAATTTTGTGGCAAAGGTGACTGGACACCTCTTGAGCCCATGTACCTATCCAGTTGGACAGGAAGATGAGTTCTGGAGGCAAGAAGAACATTCTGGCATCATCATCTCTAACTTGCAGGCAGGTAATCTTAATGAAGCAACTAGAAGCACAAGTAAAATTTACCCACAAAGTTAATTTGTTTAAACCTTACAAGGCTCAATTTTAAATCAGAGGAACAACTTTGTGGAGTGTTATTTTAGAGATGCCCCAATACATGGTTTAATCAATTTACTAAAGGCTTTTGGAAAAGACTTAAAGGTCCCACTGGATAAATATTCATTTGCCTAAGTCCGTGGTTCCCAAACTTCAAAAACCAGGAGGCTCGCTTGGACCTCCTCTCCACAGATCCCGGTTTAGCGTGTCTATCAAGCGGCCCAAGAAGCTGCATTTTAAATAAACTTCTCAGGTGATTCTAAAGCAGACCCTCCATGGACTATACTCTGAAAATTGCTGCTTAAATGATTAAAGACTGTTGTTTTTCTCGAGGGGAGGGTGAGGGGAAAATTGTCAATACTACTTGATATCACCTAAGTATTTGAGTCCTCACTGTATATAAAGTCCAGTGCGGGGCACTGAGTGGGAGACAAGGAAACAGAAGCCCATATCAGCTGTTCCTCACTATCTTTAATTGCTCCTCCGAGTTTTGAACTTGGGGTCATCTCTGTATGTCACAGTTTGATTGGGTACTTTCCTCTTCTGCATTTGCTTCCCTTGGTCTCATATGCTGGGTGTTTAACTACTATATAAACATACAATCAAGTCTGTAGAATAAGACAATAAATATTTTAGTAGTTGTAGTGGTAATAGCTGAATGAAGGTCTAGGGCTAAATTCAGCCAAGGATGTCGATATGGAAAGGATGCTAAGCTCATTTCATAGCACGGCCTGCCTTCTAATGTGTTTTGAAAGTAGGAAAGCTGTCATGTCTCACTCTCACCTTTGACCTGCCTGCTGCCTGTATTCCTGCCGTATTGCTTCTGACCACAGCTGGGCTCTCAGAACTGCATCCCGAAGAGTGGGGTATAACCCTGATATCCAAGCACAGCTCCCACTAGGAGAGTTGTCTTCTTCTGCTTTAAATCTCCTTTGCATCGATTTTACTTCTTGCCTTCCTCTCTTAATTATGGCCTAGCAGACAGGTATCAGCGGAACCATCCCCAATGCACATGTCAGTGCGAGATGTTTCAGTTCCTGCTTCACCTGCAGATTGTGAGCCTTGCCAAGGTCACTGAGATGCTCTGAGAGCCTCTCGCATGCCTGTGAGGCAGGAGGCTGAGGAACACAAACTCCTCATTGCTTGGGCTTTATGCAGTGTACAGCTGCCACGCGGAATACTAGGACTGGGGCAGTGAGGATGTGTGTCTCTGTGTATGAGTGTGTGTGTGTGTGTGTGTGTGTGTGTGTGTGAAATCTGGAGTAGATCTTCACTTTAAGAAGAGTGATTTCTGAAGGGGTTTCTTAAAATCAACTTTTTAAAATTATATAAAAGGAGTATAGAAAGAATTTTGAAGTTTTACATATTTTCAATGATTTTCCATCAATATTCTATTTGATATAAGTTGAAATTGTCTTAATTTTTTTGTGGAGTATCACGAATCAGCCCCATTTCTGTCCTAATGAAAGCTGTAGGTAGAATACTAACAAATTATTAAACAGAATATTTTGTTGACATTTCAAAGGGTTATTGACCCTGACAAGTCCATCCATGCACTCCAGGTTAAAAAATGCTAGTTGGGATGGGTAAGAAAAACCTTTGTATTTCTTGGGTACAAGGCAGGGAGGGACAAGACTTAGAATAGATAGATACGGGAAGGTGACTAACCCAATGTAGATTACAGGGGTGATCTGGAGTGCCTTAAACTGAAAGTTACCCAGAAACCCGGAGTTGTTTGACATGATATTTTAATGGTTTTCATTCTTATCTGTCTGGGATCAAAGTGTGCCTGAGAAAAAAATAAACAACAGTTATTAAGTGCATGTATAACATTTAATTTTTTTTGCATCCATTCCAATGCATATTATATGCTCTTAGTGTTGGAATGCCTACTAGTAGTATTTTTCACAATGATGCTATGATGTGTTTATTTTTATCCCCATTTTGCAATGAGGAAACAGAGGCTCAGAGTGGTTAACTTACTGACCCAAGGTCACACAGCTAGTGACAGAGGCACTGACCTAGTATTTTGGATCTTCCTGAAAACAAAGCCAGTGACTTCTGCCCTTTGACCTCTTCCCTGTTACCTGAGCCACCCTTCGGCCGGGTGCTGCCTGGAGATCACAGAGCTGAATACAAAACGCTGCTGGCGCAGAGGGACCTGATCCTCACGACAGTCAGCACGACTGGCAGAACCAAGCTAAATTACTACCCCACTGTGTAAATAAGAAACAGCCGCTTAGAGAAAGGAAGTGAAATTAGCCAGCGAGTGTCAGGCAGGGCTGCCACCCAGGCTGTCATGGGCCTGTCCTTGTGCACATCCCACTGCCACTACGATCTGACACTGCTGCTGTGGATTGTTCTTCATCGACACCCACCGCCACCCCTGATTCGGTTTGCACCCCTGGGCGAGCCGCGCTCTTGTCCCGCGGACACGGCGCGGCTCCGCTGCCCTCCGCACGCCTCCAGCGGCAGACCCTCCCGGGGTCTCATAGCCTGACTCAGCCAGGCCTCCCCGACCCTGCTGGTGTTCAAGGAGGTGATCTCTCCTCACCATTTATCACACAACAAAAAACTCTTCGGGAAAAAATAAATTAAATCCAGACCAAAAAAACCCCCAGCAACCCTTTCCTCCAAGTTAATTAATTTGAGCACTATTTTCAGGAAAAGCGTTTCTTAAATCCCTATCGCTGAAGGCAATTTTCTTGCCACAATCACTCAGTGCTCCTGACAGAAAGTAGCATAATCGCTCCTTGACAGAAGGTGACTGTCAGAAAGGAAGCTGAAGGGAAAGCGGATTTCTGCCGCCACTGAAGGGGCTCCGATGCCTCGGCGGACCACCTCCTCTACAACCCCTGGGAAGGAAGCTCGGTGCCCTGTAAACACGTTTCTCTCTGCCGTGAATACTGACTACTGTGGGGCGCGCGGCGTGGGGCTGTGTGTGCACGTGTGTGCATAAGTGCACATGTGTGTGCTTGCGGTTGGTGTGTGCACACTTGAGCATGAGTGTGATTTGTGTGCCCATGTGCATGTGTATGTCTAGCACACATGGGCATGGGCACATGTGTGGTTGTGTGTGTGTGCAGTGTATTGTGTGCCCATGTGCATGTGCTGGTGGATGGAGGGAGTAGCATCCCCAGGGAGCCTGGGTGCATGGTCACCGACCCCCTAGGGACCAGCACGCCTGCACCGCCTGTAGAGGGATAAGCAGTGAGGCACTGCAGTGAGGCACTCCGGGTGCAGTGGGCGGCCACCGCCTCAGGTTATCTGCAGACCCACTTCTGCGCCTCAGCATTGTTTTAGCTCAGGTACACTTGGGCTCTCTCTCGGGAATGCAATTGACCATTATTGATGGGAAACCTGTGATGGAGCTTTCTCCAGTCCTGAAAATAGAGGTAAAATATGGGGTCAGTGCCCTAGTTCCCTTAGCCATTAGGAGTTATAATAGCTTCCATTAATCAAGCAATCAGGCACTAGGCTAAGCACTTCATGTGTTTGCATACATTATTTCTCATAATCCTTTTGACACCCCTGAGAAGTTGTGGTTTGAATCACTTGTTTTTACAGGTAAAGAAACTGAGGCAGTGTGGGTTACTTGGTTCACAGAACACAGCCTGGGCTTGAAGCCCAGTCAGCTTGATTGTGGAGGCGCTGCTCTGAGCCCCACCCCATCGGGCAGCCTGTTATCCAGGTCCTGGGCACATTGCCAGCTGTGGTCTCATGCCCAGAGAACCGCGGCGCTAGGAGAGCCCTGACGGGGAAGATGGGCAGGGCAGGGGTCGGGGGGGTGGGCTTCTTCTTTCCTCCAGGACCTGGGATTCCTCCATGGACTCCACCAGCTGGAGGATGGAATCCACTCCCTCTCTGAGTGAAGGGGATGCCAAGCAGGGGTAGCCCTGAGGGTGGCAAAGAAATGGCTCCTGCACTTGCTTGTGAACCTCAGGGCACGGGGTGAGGAACGCAAGTGTCAGAGCCCAGCAGTGAGTGTTTCCTTTGTGCCTCTGCTCCGTGCTGGCTGTGGGCTAACTTGCATCACCTGTGAGCCTGCAATGATTCATGAGAAAATTGAAGATAAAAAATTTGCCTCTCAAGGTTTTGTGAGCATTAAATGAAAAAATGCATTTAAATGGGTAAATAGACACCAGGCTGAAAGATTTGCTCAGGAAAGAGTAACTATTATTATTATTTGCTCCTCCAAGTGGCAGATAGCAAATCTACAGTTTGTGCGGCACATCTGTACCCACAAGCCCCAGGGACTGAACCAGGCCTGCCTAGATCCCATCCGGGTCTGAGACCTGTCAGGCCTGTGACAGCAGGCACGACACACATTCCCCCTGAGACCCATGTTCCTCGTTTGCACAATGGGAAGAACTTGGTCAGACACAGAGAGGTGCTCAACAAATGGCAGGTATTATTGATATTATTATTATTATTATTATTATTACTAATCCATCCGATTAGGTAGGAATCCTCCCAAGCTCCTGTGGGAACTCAGACTGCGTAGAGCATTTTCCTTGCCTGGAGATTAGTATATCAGAGCAACTCATAGTTCATTAGGAGGAGGCCGTGTGCTGCTAAATTAGTCCCCTAGGAGTGGAGGACATTTCTAAAAATTGTTGTAAGTAAATCTGTGGAGTACAAAGCAAGGACAGAGGATGGATTTTTCCCCAGGCCTCTTTTGTGCTCACTGCGGACTGAGAACATCCTCCATCCTCCATCTGAGAGGACGTCTCTCTTCTTTCGTTTCTAAATCACGTGGACGGGAAGCATGACCCTGGAGCGCTGGCATGTCACCCGAGGAAGCATCCTGCCAATGAGGCTGTGGGATGCGTTCGCCTTGCCCTGGGTGGGCATTAGTGCTTTACCTCTGTTCCTCAGCCTCTGTCTGCCAGGCTAGATCGGATTTAAGGGCTCTCGTGTTTTCAGCCTTTCCTCTCCTCTTTCCTAAATTTATTTATTTCCATGTTAGACCCCTCTCCAGTTCTAACACATTTAACTTCCATCAATTCATCTACAAATGTTTGTCTAATTCAATGGCTCTCAATCTGGCTACAGGTTAGAATCACTTGGGGGACCTTTGAAAATGTACTGGCACCTGGAGGCTGAGGGGTGGGGGAAAGGGCAGATATTGATTGAAGGGCACAACCTTTCCGTTATGAGATAAATAAGTTCTGGAGACCTAAGGTACAGCGTCGTGACTGTAGTTAACAATAACATTGTGATTCAAAATTTGCTAAGAGAATAGCTCTGAAGTGCCCTTACTACACACACACACACACACACACAGAAAGCTATGTGAGGTGCTGGATATGTTAATTAGCTTGATTGTCATAATCATTTCACAGTGTACATTACATTACAACATCATTCTGTGCACTTTAAATATCTACATTTTTATTTGTCAAAAAAAAAAAAGAGTTAGCTGGGAAGCTATACCTAAGAAATGGAATGGAAGGAAGGAAGGGAGGGAGGGAGAGAGGGAGGGAGGAAGGAAGAAAGGAAGGAAGGAAGGGGAAGTTAATAACATCAGTGTGTTAGGTACTTGGGGTAGGTCTTCCTAAAGGGAGGCTGTAAAAGAGAGTTAAAACAAAGTGGGAGTGGTTCAGAGCATGTGAGGGAGCAGAAATAGGGGGCAGGGAGAGATTTTTGGCAAATTGAACTTAAACATCAGTTGTTTTCAAGCAAGGTTAGCCAACTATGGCCCATGGGCCAAATCCAGCCTTCTGTCTGTCTTTATACTGAATAGCTAAGAATGTTTCTACATTTTTAAATGGTTGAAAAAAATCAAAATACTTGTGACATATGGAACTTATATAACATTTAAATTTCAGTAGCCATTGATAGTTTTATTATCATACACATACGAAAAAGTATTGGCACCTGAGACCCATCTCAGACCAATTATAAAAGGGATCTGGGTTGGGCGTGGGGAGGCAGGTTCTTGGGTTCTAGTTGCTTTTTGAAAGCTTCCCAGGGCACTACGTAACCCGAGGTGAGAATTAGTAATCTGCTCTCACTATATGTTGGTAAGAACCCCAGCTCCACAAGGCTGATGAGAAAATGTGATCATGTCTGTGGAAATTCTTCACAAACTAGACATAACATGCATGCACATGTTACGTGCTGCCTTTGGCTTTTAGAGAGAACACCCGCAAGTTGGATTCCAAGTGCAGCGGTGGTCAGTGAGCAGCAAACACAGCTCCACCTGCGCCCTCCTAACCTCCCTGCCGCGCCGTTTGCACTCTTCTCCCTGGTCCTCCCCAGGGAGCCCCCGGTTGACCAGCGCCTGTCTCAGGCTGCCTCCTACGCCTGGCCGACTTCAGAGCTGGCCTTGCACCATAGATCCACGTGGCAGGACAGAGCCCTCGGATTCATGTCACTGTAAATTGATTTGACTTGCCACTGGGTCAGAGTTGATATGGTCCCCGGCAGGGGCTAAGGTGACCCTCTGAGTTCTGTCTTGTCTACCTAGGGCACTGCTTCATGGAGGCAGGCCCCTTGGCCAAGTCCAGTAGGCCGTTAGCACCAGCACAGAGAACCAGCTCCTGGCAGCTGTGTTCATCAAGTCAGACATTGCCTGTATCAAATCTGTTGTCGCACAGTGTTACCCTGTCTCTGATGCCACACGTGAAATCAATTTAGGGCACTTTTGACCCTTTAAAGGGGTATTTTGCTGTATCATTGTTTGTATAGAGGGCACAGGGAGAATCATTATCAAGTGATTGGAAATGGATTTTATATGGGCACAAAGGGAGGAGAGGCTGGAGCTAAGTGAGTTCAGAGGGTCTGAGGTAACTGACTCCATGAGGTCCCAGGCTCCCAGTGACAGTGGGGAGGGGCTCAGCGAGGAGCACACTGGCTGAGTATCCACCAGACCATTAGAAAGCATTTGTTCAAACCTGGAGGATGACGATAATTTCCTCTGATTCTTTCAGGTGTGTGCTTGACTCAGGAGTGCTGGCTTTTACCCATGACGACCCTCACACAGCAGCCTCTCCAGCCAAGGGGGCACGGAGCTTGCTGCAGAGCATGGACTGGCCAGCAGACCACCTTGATACAAAGCCCAGTCCAGCCACTTCATCGCTGTGAGGCTTCAGACAAGGCACCCGCACTCTCTAAACCTCAACTTCCCTATCTGTGAATGGGGATGGTAACAGTAGATACCAAACAGGATTGTCAGGAGATGCAAAGTGTGTAAAATATTGATTCCTGTGCCTGGTCATATTTCATACACCTCAATGTCTTAGTGTGTTTGGGCTGCAGTAACAGAATACGACAGGCTGGGCGGCTCATAGGCAAAAGAAATTATTTCTCACAAGCTGGAGACTGGAAGTCCAAGATCAAGTGCTGGCAGATTCTGTGTCCGGCGAGGACCTGCTTCCTGGTTCATAGATGCTGTGTTGTCCTGTGGTAGAAGGAGGGAGGGGGCTCTCTGGGGTCTCTTATGAGGGCACATATCCCATTCGTGACCTAATGGCATGACCTAATTACCTCCCAAAGGCCCTGCCTCCAAATACCATCACATGAGTTGCTAGGTTTCATTACAGGAATTTGGGGGTGGCCCATTCAGTCTATAGCACTAAATAAATGTTTTAAAATAAAAGTGTTTCCCCCCTCCTTCTTCAATCCCCTGTCCTTCAATCATGTTAAGGCCTAAAGTTGGCCTGTTCCCTTTCTCCCCCTCCTGCACACATGTCAGCGAAGGGGCTGGCCTTGCTTATTTCAGAAACACTTCCTAGCTGCAAACACTTAAATGCGGGAGGTGAATTCAAATAAACACATACGAATACACACAACACCCTCCCTTGCTTGCACAAAGACAAAGAAAACGGATGAAGGTTAATTTTTTTGGCCCCTTCTCATAATGACTCATCCATAACGATTTCTACTGGTTGTATTTTCTTCTGTGACAGAAACAATTTACTGCATCCCTGCAAAGCCCATTTTCTCAGCATGATCTAGTTGTGTGGTGGTTTGGGAAGTAATTTACTGATATTTTGCTTCAAAATAGCTTACAAAGACAAAGGGGTTCTGTTGACACCAAGGTGCATTCTTTATGGGCTGGAAAAATAGGATAAAACCATTTAAAAAGTAAAAACATGGTATTATCGTCACTTTGAACTTGGGCTGTAAATCACACACCCCTAGTTGAGACTGGTCTCTCCTGCCCTTCATTTCTGCATCTTGTTCTGAGAACTCTTCAGTGAGCTGTTTGTTTGCATGGGCAAATTCACGTTAAGTCTTCTTGGAAGCAAGTTTTTCTATTTGATTATGAGTACACCCCTCAGAATGTCGACGATATCTTTTTTTTTTTTTTTGGCCTTTCACACCTATGAAAGGCAGGCAGCAACTGCAAGACCCCGAGGGCTTATGACAGAGCCCTTACCTCCCTGGATGCAGTCTTTAGTCTCAACTCCTCTTTTGTTCTTTTATTTTTTTACCTGGACCCTCCTCAGCCTGGGAGTGTCGATTCTAGTCTCAACATTTCTCTGTCCAAACTGCAGACTAGGGAAGTACGGGGCAACCCTTGTCCGTCCCCTGACTTTGGGCAGAAGCTGCAGCTTGTCCTCCCCATCTGGGAGCTCCCCAGACCTCTTCTGCCTCCTTCGTAATCCTCTCCAGCCCGGGCTCCCGGGCTATACAGGGTATAAGCTTCGTCGTGGTTTTAGAGTTGGTGTACATTTGTTATTAGTTTTGCCCAAGGTTTCCACTCCTTTTAAAATTAATGATGATTTTAGGATCTCATAATGGGCAAGGTTTATGATCGTCAGCCTAATCCTATAAGCCTAAATCCTAAACCAACATGAATTATGCTCCGAACTGCCTAAGCAGTGGCGCAGATCTTTGATTTCCCGAGCAGTTGGCATGAGTATGGGGAGAGAGCCACAGGCGCTGTGAGCTCCACACTGCATTCTCATGCACCGAGGGGAGCCTGTGGGAATTTACTTAAAAGGAGAGGGCTTTCAAGGACCTGATGTAGATTGCATTTTGTTAAAAGTGCAGTTAAGTTGTATTTATAAAATTAGGACATGTTCCTTTGAATTTTTAAGTAAATATTGGGTAACTATCCTACCTTTCTGGGCACTTTACAGTTTACTATTTAATCATTTCCTTATTCACAAAAGTCTGTTGATGACCTACTGTGTGCTAGGCATTGTGCTAGAGACTTCGAAAAAAAAAAAAGATTTTTAAGATGGTCTCCGCTTTGCAGGAGCTTCCAGGTTAGTGGAGGATGTCAACATTCTCAGAGAGTTTAAGCAGTCAGAGGCTTTTCTTTCTCTATTGGTTATTTTTGGCTCCTTTAGCTGAGTAGCTGGAACTGAAAAGAGAGGGGGCTTCCCAAGAAGTGCTGCTGACTTAAAATGAATAATGTTTCCACCCACATTCATTTCTGCCTCCTGACATCTGGACTGGGCTTTGTTTTTTTGTTCCTGCCAGCATAAGAAAATATATATTTATTTCTAAACAAAATTAGCCATACCTATGGCTTCTAAAACTATCCTAGGAAACTATCGAGTTTCCGAAAAAGTAATCCAGAACCCTGCCTGTCTCATGTTTGTCTGTCCTGACTCTTGTTGAGTTCTGGGCATGTGCTAATGTGTACTGCATTATCCCAGGGACAACTGAGTTCCAAGGGCAGAAAGTAATTCTGTGCTTCTAAAGCCTCCAGAGCTATGCAATCGGGAAAGAAGTTCAATGGGCCTTCAAACAGGACATTTAAGACCAGGTTATGCCATCTCTACACTTCCGTGGCCAGCACCGGGGCCCTTGAGGAACCTAGAGAGAGCACCAGGGTGACTCCGCCCATGGTTACACAGTCATCACTGGGCCATTCCCGGGCCACTTGGCCAAATTAAGAGCATTGCCTTCCTCATCTTTCCCTTGTAGAAGCTGACGAGCAGAACTAAACAGCCCTGGGACCCTGTGGAGAGGCTGACCATCCTCTTGACCTGCCAGGAAGCCCAGGAGAGACACATGTCTGGTTAATAATAGAATTAGCTATTTAACAAGTCTGTTTGAATTTATTAGAGGGCTTCCTCAGATGGCAGGTGGTTAGAAACAGAAAGGAAAGAAACGGGCTAATAGTGTTTCTTTTCGTCTGTGGCCTTGACTTCGGAAACAGCTCTCACCCCCAATCTCTTTGACCCTTTTGGGGCTCAACCGAGCTCCACCAGTAAGAGAGGACTCGGTCTTGGGGCCTCTAGCCCTCCTCAGAGACCAATGCCTTGTATTTAATTAATCTCACTCCGTGGTACTAGAACATCTAAAATTAGTCTTTGTGGCCTTCAGTATACCCCAGGAAGGACTCTTGAGGCCAACCCAAAAGGGCAGCTATGACTGTTGAACAGGCGACTCCATTAATTTGGGATGAACTGAGTGTCAACAAATCGAGTTTCAAGGGCAGCCCAGGAGACTAGTCAATTTGAAGCAGTCTGCCGTGTGTCCGAAAAAATCTTTAGTAGCTGGATTTTGGAGTCTTGTGTATGTTAGTTTATGTAATAACTACAATCCCCCAGGTAGATTAAGTAATTTCTTCATTTAGAGCCTGCTGCACTGTATGACATTTGAGAGATTTCCTCAACCTTGTCAAGGACACACACTTCATTGCTTTCTCTGATTCTTCACTTACAGATAGCAGACGGCTTTCTCCCTCATGGCAACTAGAGGGGCAGAGGCGAGTGGAAAACACCACAGATGTTTTATGGTGCTCAAGCCCTTGCCATCATACTCCCCAAACTGGGTAATTGCTTCTCTCCTGTGTTTTCTCATTCTGTCTCCTCTAATTTTTCCTCCCATTTTCGTTCCAAGTCAAGATCTCTGCCCTTTTTGCGAAGCATACTCAGCGTTCATGCAACACTTTGCATTTTTAAAACCCTAAATGGTCATTAATTAGCTAATCCACAGAAGATAATGCTTGTACAGCAAGCCAGCTGTTACCCCACTGCACAGATGAGAAGACTGAGGTCCCAGCGGACCAACTCACAGCCCAAAACCAGGTCATCCTTCTATCACATCAGTGCCTCTGGCTTCAGGAAAAGACTTCCTCCACCCTTGGCTCCCAGGAGTAAAGCCAAGAGAGAAAGATCAGAAGTTGTTTTCCCTCCATGTCTTCTCTATTAAAATCCAACCTGTTCCAATAGTCAACTGTTTCCCCAGCAATCTGTCTGAGCCAAAGGGAATTCTAGACCTGACCAACAGAGAGAGCCTGCACTGTGCTTTTTTGTGCCTAGCCATGGCTTCGTAAGCCCGTCCTTGCTCCCTCCACTCATGTTGTCCATGGAAATTGGATACTCCAGGACTCAGCATCCATTCTTAGCCAAACAGTCTTCTGTGGTTTCCTCTGAGTGCACTGACCATCTAGCAGAGTCACTTAGGCTGTATTTTATTAGCATTTTCATGAGCATATCACATAAGGAAAATCAACAACCATGCCATAGTCAAGCCATAACATGTTAATTGCTTCATAACTTCTTCATGGTTTCTCTTCCTTGTTGGGATTGAAGTAAACTGGTTTGGTTGGACTGAATGTATTCCTTCTGGTTGGACATAATGCATTCCTTCTAAAGCCACATTGGTTATTATTCAACACCCAATGATCTTTCTCCCAATTCATTCTCTCGTGATTTGTTTTGAGAGTCTCTGTCATAGGCAAATTAGATATTGTGACTGATCTCTTTCTGCTTTTTTATCTTTCTGCCTTTTTAAAAAACATATGCTACGTTGATCTGTTTCTCTTCTTTGTAAATCTTATCCAATCCTTCATGAGTTCTAAAAGAAATGGGATTTGTTGAAACTAAAATTCCATCAGTCAGTTTTTAATGATGGTGTCCACTAAGTCATAAGACTCCGGATGGCAATGGCAATGTTTATTTTTTCCTTTTTATTCCCCATGGAACTGAGACACTGCCCTAAAAGATTAACGTGTGCTTAATGCCTTGTGAGGTGCACCTAGCCTTCTGGGAAATGCTACAGCATATATTATCTTACCCAAACTTCTAGGAATGTTTAATTTAGGTGGGCAAAATAAATCCTATATCTATGAAAATTCTGGAAAGTAGTAAACAACTATATGACCAAAGGCCAGACCAGACCATAAAGGTCATGTGTTTAATGCTCCAGCAAGCAAGATAGTTAAGGGCAGGATCTTACAGCCAGCACCCCTGACAGTGTGTTCTGAGCGCTGCTGGGGCAGCAGGGGGTGGGGTTCCATTGGCACTTTTCTGGCAGACAGGTGCGGATTCAAATCTGAGCCTTCTGCCATTGAGTAGCTTTGGGATTTGGACATCTTACTTGACTGGTGTAAACCTTGGTTTACTCATCTGTACTATAGGAATAATAATATTTCCCAGAATGCAAAGGAAAGAGAATTTTGTCCATTTTGACCACTATTATACCCCTTTGCTTAGAAAGGTACCTAGTGCATAGTAAACGATCAAAAAATACTCACCAAAACAGTTGGCCAAACCAAATTTTTATTAGCTTAGGTGATACGTGTATATTAAAAGTTTAACATGGTATTTGGCATAATAATTGTTTAGTGAGCCTTTCTCATTGCTCCGATCATTTCGCCTGGGGTTAGGAGCACTGAGCCTTCTGGCCATGCGGGCTTGAGTTCTGTTTTTTTGTACCAGTGACACGGCGGGTTTTCAGAAAGAATTTCAAGTTTGTAGAAAGCTGTGCATGCATTCTGACCTGCCTCATGCGTTTTTGCACTAACTTAACTTTGCTAATTTATCACGTGGTAACTCCAATCTCTCTGGATCTTGTTTTCTTTGTGATTTTGCCCAGATCATATGACTCACTTATTGCATCTTTTTTTTTTTTTGCAGCCTCCATCTCATATTTATGGTTGCAGATAATTTTCTTATGAGTGACCAATGCCCAGTGTGAGTCCATGAGTTACAGCCTGAAATCCTACTAACTAGCTCCTGGAAAACTAGGCGATAGTCCCTGGGAACACATGTCCTTAGATCTCTGGGGAATTGGAATGACTCCCTGGCAGATGTGAAGCATTTTTTCTATCTGCCTGAATTTTTTGAAATTCAGAACAGGTTTAATTTACATTAGAGACTCTATTTTTATAAAGAGAATACAGACTTGGGTTCCAGGCTCTGCCATTTGCTAGCTCTACAATTTTGGAGAAATTACTCTCTTTGATTTTCCATTTCTCCTTCAATAAACTGTGGTTAGAAATACCTACTAAATAGGATTGTGGTCAGTGTTAAGAAAAATGATGTATATAAAGCACTATATTCTGCCTGGCACGTATGTTACTTTTATTTTTTGTGTCTCACCTCCAGAAACCATGTCCAACCATTCCTTAGGTCTCCGAAAGGGATCCATTGGTCCAGGAATCCCATCATATATAAAGAAAATGATGCTTAAAGACCCAGCTTCTTAAGTAGCTCTGCATGTGGTCTGTACTTCCAGACGCTGCAGGCAGGGTGCTGGGTGCTGCAAAGGATATCAAAGGCTGAGAAGTTCACGGTCAAACTAAGAGTCAAGACTAGCACTAACGCATGAGACTGCAGTGAGCGGCACAAGATAGAATTCAGTAAGAGTTTAATTAGGCAGTGCGCCATTTCAGTGCTGCGGACTAATCTCTGTACAGAGGACAGGAAGGTCAACGAGGGCTGGTGAGTTGGGAAAATCTTCACTGAAGATGCCCTGATAGCTTTACTGGTCCTTGAAGTGTGATCTTGTGGGTATGTGTGTGTGTGTGTGTTGGGGGGGGGGTGATGGGAGGGTGGGAGACAGAGTGAGGCTTTGCTGTCTGTACAAGGGGAGACCCAAAAAAACCCAGAACTATCTTCTGAAGGGCGGGCCTCTTATAGTACAGGCATCCCCCTCTAGCTAAGTATTCTAAGAACCCATCTGTATCAGTGCACCAGCTGGCATTGTTGTGAGAGGCTGCGTTCGGCTTCAGTTAATTTTTTTTTTTTGAAGATTCTTTTAATACATTTGCCCGTTTCATGATGGGTGATTTACGAGCGCACCTGCCCCCACAGTGCTGAGTGTTCGGCAGTTTTTCACCAAAAATGGCATGACCCTGTGCCCCACCCTCCCTACTCACCCAATCTTGCCCCAAGTGACCTTTTTTCTTGGTTCCCTGGATGTAAAAAGTCTTCAAAGGGAAATGTTTTGCTGATGTGGAAGAGATGAAACAAAAAATGGCAAAAGCACTAAAAGACATCAAAATCAACAAGTTCAAAAACTGCTTTGAGCAGGGGGAAAAAAATCTCGATAGATGTATTGCATCGAATGGAGAGTACGTTGGAGGTGACTGAGGTTTAAACATGTAAGAATAAATACACATTTTTTTATTTAAAAAAATTCCATTTTGGGGGTCCCCCTCATATCTTGTAAGAATAGGAGAATTTTCTGAACTAGACCTGCCAGGTTTCTTATGGGTAGTGTAAACATAAGGCTGTAGATACTACCTGGCAGTCAGGAGACCCCCGGCCCAGGAGAAGCACATGGTGAAAGCAAATGAAATCTGAGCAGTGCCCCCTGTGGTGGTCAAGACCCAAGAGCAGGGCTGTAGAGGGCTGCAAATGGGGTCCTGACCAGCAGGGGGCATTACAGCAAGTGTCTAGTAGTCCAGGGGGTGCATAGTCAGGGCCAGCGCATTTCTTAACTTCAGGGGGCACCACTTAGGAGGAACACATTGGGAAAGCTGCTGTGAGAAGTTAGGGTTAGGGGCAGCCCCACGTGTAGTCTGTCCTGTGCGCTAGTGTCTTCTCCGGTCAACACACACCCTGGAAAGATGCTACATGCAGTAAAATAGTACCACATGCTCCCCTTGATCAGACGAGGTGGGTGTTCCACAGATAAATTTACCAGGTTCATTACCAGAGCATTACACATAGTACACTGATTTTGTTACTACCACAACCTTTTATAGGTCTCATACAACAACACTGCGAAGTGCATTGTGTATTGATTGTAACTTAGAATTCCTTTGTTTCAAAGCGGTTTTTTATAAGCACATGTCTGCCACAGGTTGTGTAGGTTGAGATTGTTTTAAAAACTGGGGTGGGGGGGGTCAAAGGTTCCCCAACTGTCCTCACAAATTTGTTCACTTTTTAATGCATTCTTTTTCTTTCTTCCCTGTATTCTTCTTCATTTTCCTTTCCCATCCCTTTCCTTTTTTTTTCTGTTGACAAAAGTAAAAGGTATAAGATGACTTTAATGAGCTCTGGGTGAGACAACTACTTTCCACTCTAGAAAAAAATAATTATCCTTGGCTGGCGTGGCTCAGTGGATTGAACGCCAGCCTGTGAACTGAAAGGTCGCTGGTTCGATTCCCAATTAGGGTACATGCCTGGGTTGTGGGCTAGGTTCCCGGTTGGGGGTTGGGTGAGAGGCAACCCATCGATGTATCTCTTGCACATCAGTGTCTCTCTCCCTCTCCTTCTCCCTTGCTTCCCACCTCTTTGGAAATAAACTAATAAAATCTTTAAAAAAAAAAGAAAAAATAATTTAAAAGGGACAGCTGGAGGAAGGCACATCTGGAAGTGGCCTCTTGTCTCTGGGGCACTCTTCTCTTCTCCTTCCTGTATTTTATTTCTGATGCTAACTTTGAGTCCTGACTTAGTTTTTCTCTGTGGATTTTTTATATGCTGTTTTTTGGACTCTTTAAAAAAAACATGTTTTCTTGGTCTGTGAAATAGAGTATGAAATATATTTTATACACTTAACCCAGCCCACACAGATAATATCCACACACGTACACCTAGATAAGATGATCATTAAACAATATTTAACCTTTCTATGGGTGATGCACTCTGACATTTTATATTCTATTCTGTTCTCATCTATTTCATTCCATCGATTCAATTTCATTTAAAAATAATTCACTGGATCATAACCCACTAGATTGATTTCATAACTAATTAATGGGTCATAATTGATAATTTGAAAATTCTGTTTTAAATGATTATTGACTTTGAATTAGTCCCATCTCTGAGTTGTCTTTTGTTTGTACCTGATTCCAGAATATTCTTTACTGGATTGTTTCCTTGAATCTACAGCTAAAAATGATGAGACTAGTAATATGTATTGAAGAGCATGTAAACAAGTTTTAAACGATTTTGTAGAAGCAGCCACAGGAAATTAGTTTAATACTCGAGATCTCATATTTTATTCCCTACTTAAATGTTTTACTTTTTTCTATTTTATGAGGGGAGACCCACCAAAAAAGTGGAGTTATCTTCTGGAGGCAGGTCCCCTTGTAGTACAACCTTCCCCTGCCAGGTGAGAGTTCCAGGATCCCATCTGTATCAGTGCGCCAGCAGGCGTTGTTGTGAGAGGCTGCGTTCGGGTTCAGTGAAAAAAATTTTTTAATATTTTATTTATTTATTTTTAAAGAGGGGAACGGAGGGAGAAAGATAGGAAAAGAAACATCGATGTGAGGTTGCTCCTTGCACACCTCTCACTGGGGTCCGAGCCCGCATCCCAGGCATGTGCCCCAGACTGGGAATCGAACCAGTGGCCCTTTGGTTTGCAGACCAGCCCTCGATCCACTGAGTCACACCAGCCAGGGTTGAAGTTTTTTTTTTAAGACTCTTTCAGTGTGTTAACCCATTTCATGATGGGTGATTTATGAGCGCACCTGCCCACACCATGCTGAGTGTTTAATAGTTTTTGACCAAAAACGGCGCAATCCCCATGCCTCACCCTCCCTATTCACCTGATCTCACCCCAAGAGACTTTTTTTTTGTTTCTCCAGATGAAAAAGTCCTCAAAGAGAAATGTTTTGCTGATGTGGAAGAGGTGAAACCAAAAAACAGCAGAAGCACTAAAAGTCAGCAAAATTGATGAGTTCAAAAACTGTTTTGAGCAGTGGAAAAAACATCTTGATAGGTGTATTGCATCAAATGGAGAGTACTTTGAAGGTGACTGAAGTTTAAACATGTAAAAATAGATACACAATTTTTTTATAAATAAACTCTGTTTTTTTGCCCCCCCCCCCCCACCTTGTATAATAATTCCTACCTGTATCTAGATGAAAATTCTGGAAGGCCCACGACTGTGTTTGATCCCTATTAAATAAGTGTGCACACTGGCCAATCAGAATAAATATGGCATTAAGCAATCTTTATGAGTGTAATGAGGCTGACTGGCTTAATATCAGATTGTGTAAGAAAGTAACCCATCTTTTGTTTAAGTCACAAATGTGATCTGAGTTAGGACATTAGAATCTGCAGCCTAAGATTTTCATAACAATCTTCACTGATGAAACATCTAATCAACCTTGTGCCAGCAGGACAGTAGCCTTCTCCTCTGCCCTCTTCCAGCTTGCAGACAGCCTCCGACAGGGGTAGGCAGTGGGAGTGAGGAGGGAGCGGTGGTCATGGCAGCAGTGCCATACTACCCGTGGTGAGCACTGGGACCTGCCAGCCGAGGGAAAGGTGTATAGCTACACCAAGAGAATGACACTGGAGGTCCTGTTAGTGTAGGCAGCTAGTTATTATAAATAAAGGAAGGGAGCAAAGGGAATCAGACATTAAATACGATAAACTAGGGAACTGAGTCAGACAATTAGTCTGCTTCACTAGGAAGTTGCTGCATCATAGGCTCCCCAAGGGACTGCTCCATTTTCCACTTTCAGGACCTAATCCCTGAGGTGGGCAGAGAGGGTTTGTTCCTAGCTATTAGCCGGGATTACTGAGGGGGAGGGATGAAACGGCAGGGAAAATGCCTCTGCAGGATGAATGCACAGTAGGAGCCATGATGGTGACCATAAAGGGGAGAGCCTAGGCTAGGAATGGAATCGAGTTGCGTAAGGGACACAGAACCCTGGAAGGTCCAGGAAAAGGATTGGTCAGGTGTAGAGCCCAGAACAAACTCACAAAGGTTGGAAAATTGATTGGTTAATTTGAAAGGGTCCTTCCCAAGCCCAAGATAATATAATCAGAGCCTAACAAAGGTCTCTGGGTTGGTAACAGGAATTCACCTGTTCCTTTGTGCGTCCTCTCTCCGAAGCAGCCATGCAGGTCCAGCAGCCAC
This sequence comes from Mormoops blainvillei, assembly GCA_004026545.1. Lineage (NCBI taxonomy): Eukaryota > Metazoa > Chordata > Mammalia > Chiroptera > Mormoopidae > Mormoops > Mormoops blainvillei. The sequence continues at coordinate 55,261 of PVJD01009979.1, forward strand.
GTGGGCCCGGTGTCCACGCCGACTCGTAGCACGGCTCCAAGTGTGAACCTGGGTACAGCAATGCAGGGCCAGCCAGGGTGCAGCTGGGAACAGAGACTAAGCTAACCAGATGGGGCAGAGACTGAAATGGACTAAGCCTTGGCATGGACCGCACTATGGCACAGAATTTCTGGGCCCTGACCTTCTTCTGGGCTTGATGAAGACAAGGCTGGACTTCTTCCACAGCCGGATAGTTAGAGATGAGACACCGGGAACTACAGGCAGCCTTTTATTTCTATTCCAATAAATCGTAACACTTCATCTTAACCTCTCGTGCATGGGTCCCCAGAAATGCTTTTCTCGTGACTCTCTGGAAGGACCTCATTTCCACTGGCAACAGTCCCCAGTGGCAGGAAGCATCACGGACCCTCAACCTTATTCTCCCTTCGCTCTCTGGGAGTAGACCCTCTTGGGAGGCTTTGAACTGGCTCTGGCCCACCCCTCTGTCTTTGGCATGGCTATGCTGGACCACAGGAAGGAGGAGCGCAGGCTGACTTGGGGCAGCCACCGTCTGATTTGCTCTTTTCCTGTGAGTCAGGCCCAGGTCTGCTGTCCTTCACACACTGACCACCAGAAACCTAGCTGGGTCTCTTGCAAAAGAAGGAAACATCTTTCCCCCTACTGCTAACCCCCCAGGGTTTGGATCTGGAAACTCGGTGACAGCTTTTTCTAAAGGAAAGCTCATCAAATTCCTCCCTTGGCCCTTTTACGTCTTGAGATCAGGTGAAGCTCAGAGCTGTGCAGTGAATTTTCATTAACCTCCTTTGGTAATTCATGTTGCTCTGACCACTCACTTTGAAATTTTCTACATACTGTAACTTCACGCCTCTGCCAAAAGTTAAATTTTTATATCCTGTTACTTTCTGAAAGATATTTAAAATGACTTAAGGTTATAAAGAGAAGATAAAATTGTTTTTATATCACAACTGTTTTTATTATTATAAACCAGGTCAGATCAGGCAATTTTGAATTAAATAGGCAGCTAACTGCATTACAGTGGCCCCCCCTCATCTTCAGGGCATACGTTCTAAGACCCCCCTAGTAGATGCCTAAGACCACCGATATTACCAAACCCTAAATATACTATGTTTTTTCTTATATGCGCCATAACATTTAATTTATAGATCAGGCATGGTAACAGACTGACAAAATTATGTAATAATAAAATAGAACAATTGCAGGAAAACACTGCAATAAAAGATATGCGAATGGTTTTGGAGCCACTATTAAGTAAAATAAGGGCGTCCTAAACAAGAGCACCGCAGTGCAGCACAGCTGACCTGATAACCCTAGAGCGAGGGCTAGTGGGTGGGGTGTTTATTCGGCCTGGAGGAGCCGGACAAGGGATGGTGCCCACCCCAGGTGAGGGGGAATGAGATGGCCTGGGTTTCATCATGCTGCGCAGAACGGTGCACGATTTCAAACTTATGAATTGTTTACTTCAGGAATTTTCCATTTAATATTCTTGGACTGTGGTTGGCCATGGCTAACTAAAACTGGGAAGAGCCACTAAGCAGAGTGGGGGACTACAGCATTTAATTATGCCCTCTTACTTTTCAATAGACTTGTTCTTTCCAAAATTAACGTAAATCTACTCTCTGAGTAATCCTTTCCTATTTAGGATTCACTACCAAAATCTCACCAAAACGAAATCTGTACTCCACTCTTTTTTCTGTCTTCGCAAATGGGATGTTAAAGCAGGTATTCCATGACAAAAAAGATATGGCGCGTTTCTCCTCAGTTACCATGACAGTGCTTGGAGGCTTAAGGAAGTTTAGGGTAAACTCCCTACCCCAAGTCACCGCCATACCCTACCCTGCCACACCAAACTATAAAGTAAAGGGACGCAGCCAAGTTTAGCTATAAATTCAAGCAATTGTGTCAGTCAGGAAAAGAATGGGTATATGATGGTTCATAGACTCAAGCTGGAGAGAACAGGGCAGGCTTCGGAGGCAGGCTGAGGGGCACGGGGCGGGGGGCTGTCCACAGAGGGGAAGCAGGGCTAACACCTTTTATATTCAGGCTTTTGGGGGCGTGGTCAGGCTCCCGGGGCACTGAGCCTAGCTCTGGCTGGTAGGTTTCTTGGGCTCCCTGCTTCCTGGCTGCTCCTGCCCTCCCCGGGGGTCTTTCAGGCTGTAATGGAAAGATTATTATTAGTTGGCTTTGATCCAGCCTTGCAGGTGGCGATGTGTTTCTATTTTTACTTCTTTTGGTAGCGATAAAAATATTTTTACTATTCAACAGCTACTACCCAAATGATGAGAGTTT
>PVJD01009980.1:0-30691 GCA_004026545.1 Mormoops blainvillei
GAGGTAAGACAGACCCCTCAGACCTCTAGAAGTGCACAGGTACTGAGGGATGACCTAGAAACAAAGAGCAGTAGGTCAGTTTTCAGATCTGTTATGATCGAAAGCCTTCCGTGTTTCCATGTCTTTTGACTTAAACACAAGTTCTTTGCCTTTGACTAAGGGACACTGGAGATCTGGCTTCTTGTCACCTGTGTTCTCAACTTGTATCCCTTTTAACTACATATTCACTCAACTTTCCGCTGTTCCTTGAATGCTCCGGGCACGGCGTCATCTCAGGACCTTTGCACCTGCTGTTTCTTCTTCCAGAAACAATCTTCTCACCTGACATCGCAGGGCGTGGTCTCTCACCTGCCTCAGGAATTTGCTCAAAAGCTGCCTTGGGGGAATCTTACCTCATGATCCTCGCTGTTTGAAATTGCAGCTGCAACGCCAAACCCTATTCCTTTCTGCTTATTTATTTGCTTTTTGGTTTTTCCACGCGAGTGTATGTTCGATGAGGAAGGAGTTTCATTTTAGTCGTAGGAACTTAGTAAGTATGTGGATAATGAGTTAACGAAGTGGAGTCAAGAGGGGCATGTCGAGTGCAGCTGAAAGCGGGTGGAGGAACAGCGAATTTTGACCAGGGAAGGGGGCGCAGACATCTGAGGGGTGCCCTGAGTGGTGGGTAGGAGCGCACCTGGGTGAGGGTGGAGGGAGGGGACGGTCCTCGGTGGCAGAGTGGATGCGAGCTTACAGCATGTGTTTAGTGAAGCTGTCAGAAAGGCCGCGTGAGGGGAGCTGAAGTGTGAGGGTAAGAATAGACAACACCAAGATGGTGGTGGGTCCTGACTGTGCTCATCACCTGTGTGGACCGTGTGCAGGTGGCAGCGATGAGCCAGTGAAAGCCCTTGAGGGCGGTGGTCATGTGTCCTTGCGTTGCCTGGGAAAGATCCCTGACCGGCAGTGGAGGACGGTTGGATGGGGTGTGGCGGGCAACCGGTGGTCCAGGTGGGAGACGAGGAGCACCGGGGTCAGGGCAGTGCCTGTGGGACATGCTCCTGTGTACCCAACAGCACTCGGTGCCTCTCTGGATGTGGGGGCAGGGAGGCTTCTGGAGTGGACATGGAGCCAGCACTGCCTCAACGTACTGAGGGAACCAGGGCGAGGGGAGGCAGAGTCAGCCCACGGATGCGCCGCCTGGGCCATTGTGCGGGTCTGTTGCTCTGTGGTCGCCACCTTGACTTCCTGAATAACTTTATCTTGAATTTGTATTTTGTACATGACCTCCAATGGGATAATGGAGCTTTGTCTCACATGTGCCCTCATCTCCTACCCTCTGCCCCCTCTGTGGGAAGAATTCTTGGCCACCCACATCCCTGTCCCTTGATGTTGTGGGGCCCTCGATAGCCTTCCCATCAGGCATGGTGAGGCTCAGGGCTGGCACTGGATGTAGTGCTTGGTGACAAGAGTATGGCAGGTTTGGTGATTGGTTTGGGGCATGTCCTTCACCCACTATGATTCAGATACCTGGTGCCTCATGGAAATGCCCTGGGGGGTGGCAGGTCTCCCATGTGATTTGAGTTCGAAGGTGACTTTGGTGATCTCCTCTGTACCGTGGTTTGGGGTGATGGACACGTGGGAGGAGGAGAAGTCTGACTTGACTTTTCCACCCACTCCGGGGCACGCTGTGCGGGTCTGGCGGCTGGTGGGAGGAGAAACCTGGCATCTGCTGTCTTGGTCACATTGCCTTGTGGGCAGAGCCCTGACAGCTGGAGGGTCTGCATGCACCAGAGGGAGGGCAACTTGAAACAGCAAATAAAAAACACTTGTGAGAGAGCGGGAGCCTCGGGTGGAAGGAAACAGCTTTGAATGTAGTACCTTTAATGGCACATTATTGCTGATGTTTGAGCCAGGGCACTTCATGTTCATTTTGTCCTGGATCCTATGACGAGCCAGCTTGTCCTGAGAGGGGATCAGGTTTTCTTGCTCAGGGAGGAAAGTCTTCTTTAGAATACGCTGAGTTTAAGGAGCCTCAGGGACATTCTGGAGAAGAATGTGTTGAGTTTGGGTCCTGGGCTGAAGATGGACACCTGGCAGGTACTCGCTGGATGGGACGTAGGACACATTGTGGGAAGGGCTCTGAATGAGGCGGGCGACACTAAAATTGGGAGCTGGTGACTCTTCTGGTCGGACGTCACACAGACATGGTGTCCATGTTGCCTCTGCCAGTTACTGTTTGAACATCGGGCAGGTTTCTTCATCTTCAGGTCACTGATCAGTAATGTGGATTCACCACCTCTATGGCACCCAGTGGCTGTCAAGGTCAAAGGAGATAACTTACGCCATGTGCTTAGGGCAGGGCTTGAAGGGTGCTGCTGTCATGGGGTCTGAGTCTCTTGCTTTTCTTCACCTCCACCCTGTTGTCACACAGCCCCTGTCTCAGTCTTCATGCAGCCCATATCTTTCCCTTCTGTCTCTGAGGAGGCCAAGGCTCTCCCACCCTGTGTCCGTGATTCCACGTCCTCCCGCCTCCCCCTTGACTTTGCGCTTTCTGCAGTCCGCTCTTTCGGGTCTCTAACCTACCCCTCACAGTTCTTCCGGCTTTGTCCATGGACTACACTCAATTTTACATGCTCAGAAAAAAAACAACACCCCAACACAACACCCGGAATCCTTGAGTCTAGCATATTCTACTGATTTCAGGAGAAGTCCAAACATTAGGACTTTGCTCGAAGGTCTTAGACATTCTGACGTCCAAAGGCAGTAAGTTTGAGGTCTTCCAACTTTTCTAGTGAGGGAGAATTCACATCTGTCTGGTCCAGATGTAGTATTTTTCCAAAGAACTTTTCAGTACACCGCATCATTACGTTAGCATGACTTAAGATGCTAGCTTTCTTGGCTAGGTGTCGCTGGGCGTGCATTCACTGAATTCTAGTTCAGCCCTCCCATTTACTGCTTCTACTTCTTTTTAAAAGAAGATTTTATTCATTTATTTTTGGAGAGAGGGGACGGGAGGAAGAGGGAGAGAGAGAGAGAGAGAGAGAGAGAGAGAGAGAGATACATTCTGTGTGAGAGAAGCCTTGAGAAGTTGCCTCTCGCATGCCCCCTACCAGCAACCCCGCCAGCAACCCAAGCATGTGCCTGACTGGGAATCCAACCCATGACCTTGCACGTCACAGCCCGGTGCTCAATTCACTGAGCCACACCAGCCGGGGCACGTGCTTTTGTTTTTAGTTTGAGACATTGTTTTTTAAAGGCAGGGACGGCGAAACAAAGGAATGGCTTAGAATAGAAGGAACATGGGACGTGAGCCAAGGCGGGGCTGCCGTCAGCGCGCTGGAGAGTCGCCGAAAACCGGGGCCTTGGGGACGAGTTCAGGGGGTTGGCCCGAGACGAGACATTGCTGCTCCTTGCTCCCCTCGTTGCGAGTCTCATGGAGACCCTTAGAGTTAAGAAGAAAGAAGATCACGCCTGAGAAAAGGTATGTGCATATTTCAGAGAGGGCTTGCCCATTTTTATTTGTGTAAATTTGGGCAAACAGTTAAACTCCCTGAGCTTCAACTCTTACCTGCAAAGGGTAAATTGTCCCAGCCCTGCCCTTTTCACGGCGTTTTTCTGAAGACCCAAGAAGATAGTCCTCGGAGTAGGTACAGAATTGATAGGGAGATTTGAAGTTCTATTGCTATATAAGGAGTCCAATGTAGACTGGTGTCTCCCCACTTGGGTGTGAAGTTTAAGGTAGAATCAGGATTTCTGAGACCTTCCCAAAGGCTTTTCTTCCTGGATTCAGGCGGCTCTCATTGGAATGGTTTTAGGAAAGGTGGGGAAGCCTCAAGGAGACATAGGAGGTTCCAAAGCCTAGATTTTTCTTTCTTTAAGTTCATGCCTTTTATTAACCCATATACAATTCCTTGTCTTCTGGCCTGTTGACACGGTGAGCCAGACAACATTGGCCACCATAATGCCTCCCACAGTGGCTGCAAACACTCCGTCACACATTCTTCTGAAGGGCTTGGCCGACGAAGGAGACCGATTTCGCCAGTGTCACCCCCTGTGTAGTACTGCAGGACAGCCGGCGTAACCTTCCCCCTCTTACGCTTCTTCTTCCTGAAACTGGTGTAGGGCTTCTTCTTTGTTTTTCCCGTAGCACCGCCATGAAGTCTCAACGCAAGAGGAACAGTGGACTCCTTTTGAATGTTCTAGTCAAAGTACGTCCATCTCCCAGTCGCTCGCCAGCAAAGATCAGTCTTTCTGACCAGGGGAAATTCCATCCTTACCCCAGACCTTGGCTTTTACATTTGCTATTGTATCTGAGGGTTCACTTCGAGAGCGACGGTCTTCCCCGTAAAGGTTTATTTGAAAATCTGCATCTCGGTGGCGATTCCAGTGCAGATGGCAGATCAGAAAAGCTGAAGCCTGGATTTGCCACCAGCTCCTCCTTGCTCAACGGCTTCCACCCAGCCCTCCTCCAGTGAGCGATCCCTTTACACTCTCCTTTCTTCTAAGCTCTTCCCAATTTCTTTTCTTTACTTCTCTTGGAATCTAGCTTAGCTGCTGTGGTGTGTCATTGGCTATATGACTGAATGACTTACCCTCTGACCTCCCATTATATCCCTCTAGCTAACCTCAACCTCTGCCCTTCTCGCACCCCCTGACTCTCACTCCCACCTGAGGAACAAGGGCAGGGGCTGACATGATCAATCACAACTCTGATTCTCCCACGGGCCCCAGCTCACCCTGGCTCGTGTGGCTCAGTGGATTGGGTGCCGACCCACGAACCAAAAAGTCGCTGGTTCGATTCCCAGTCAGGGCACATGCCTGGGTTGCTGGGCCTCCAGTTGGGGGCGTGCTAGAGGCAACCATTCAATGTGTGTCACACATCGGCATTTCTCTCCCTCTGTTTATCCCTCTCATTCCCTCTCCCTAAAAATAAATAACTAAAATCTTAAAAGCAAGACATCTCCCACACAGCAATGGCCATTTCCATATTTTACCTTCCCCAAGCCTCCAACGCCCCGTCCCTCACACTCTCGGTATCCAACTGAATTCCTACTTCACAAGAAAAAGTGGAGCCAACAGATGGAAATCCATCAGCTGCCCACAGTCAAACTTATGTGTCTATGGGCCACCTTCCCTCTGCCAGGTCTTCATCTGTCCTTCTGTTACATGGTAAGGTGCTCCAAACTGCTCCGAGGCCAGTCTTTCTCCCATCCCCTCCCTCGGAGGAAAGGGAGACCATCAACGAGTCCTTCTTCCTGTATCTTTCATCATCCTTATCAACACATATTCAAACTTAGGATTTCCCCTTCTTCAGTACAAACAAGCACGCTCACACACATACACACACACGCACACACACATGCCCCCCCCCAGTAAGTCCCACATTCCCTTCTGCTTTACTTCTTTTTCCTTCCTCGCTACCAAAGTCTTTCGTAAAGGTGTGTGTGTTTGTAGCCTCATTTTCACCTCCATCTTCGCGTATAATCCATTCTGATTTGGTTTCTGACTTCATCACCTCCCAAAACTGTCCCTGCCATGGACCTCCATGACGTCCCCATCACAAATCCAATGGGCACCTTTCAGGTCTATTGTACTTGACCTCCCAGCAGCAATGGACCCTGATGACCACACGCTCCTGGAAACCCTCCGCTCCCCTGAGTTCCATGACACCACACCGCGTTGGTGTACACCGCCCCCAGCCCTGCCCCTGGCTGCTCCTCTTCAGGCACTGACGCCGACTTCTCGTGTCCATTCAACATCGGGAAGGGTGGGTTCCCCAGGGCTTGACATGCAAACTTTTGTTGCATTTGCATTTTAATATCAGATTGACCATTTACGCAAATAGGCACCTGTGATTTTGATAGGGATTGCGCTGAATCTATAGATCAGTTCGGGAAGCAGGACTATCTTAATAGCATTAAGTCTTCCAATCCATGGACATGGAACATCTTACCATTTATTTAATTTTGGTTTAATTTCTTCAACCATGTATATAGTTTTCAGTATCTGAGCCTTGCTCTTCCTTTGTTAAATTTATTCCCAAGTATTTTATACTTCTTGATGCTGTTGTATATGGAGTTGTTTTCTTAATTACATTTTTAGATTGTTTATTGCAACTAAGTACAATTTATTTTTTATGCTGAACTTTTATACTGAAAGCTTGCTAATTAGTTATTAGTTCTAATATCTACTTTTTTTGGATTGCTTAGGATTTTAAAATACAGTCATGTAAGGTGCAAATAGAGATAGTTTTACTTTTTCCCTTTTAATACAGAAGAATTTTATTTCGTTCTCTTGCCTGATTTCTCTGCATAGAGCCTCCAGTATAATGTTGAATAGGCTTGGAAAGAGTGGAGGGTTTGATCTGGTTCCTGGTCTCAGGGCAAAAGCGTTCTTTCTTTCAGCATTAAGTGTGATGTTAGTTGTGGGTTTTTCATAGCTGGTCATTATCAGGCTTTCTCAAAAGTTCCCATATTTTCCTCATTTGTCGAGTGTTGTTAGTATGAAAAAGTGATGGATTTTTTCAACTACGTTTTTACGTCTGTTGAGATGATCGTGTAGTTTCGGTCCATTTTTCTGTTAACATGATGCATTGCATGCACTGCTTCTCCTCGTGTAGACCGACTTTGCAGTCCTGAGAGGGGTCCCGCTTGGTCATGCTTTACCACCCTTTTGACATGTTTCTAATATTTTATTTGGGATTTTCATATCTATATTCATAAGAGACATTGGTCTTAGTTTTTTTAATACCTTGGGATGGCTTTGCTTGTCTTTGCCTGCTTTCGATGTCAGGGTAATGCTGCCATCATAAAATGAGTTGGAACGTATTCCCTCTTCTATTTCTTTCTTTCTTTTGCAGAGTTTGAGAATATTGGTGTTAATTTTTCTTTAAGTGTTCGGTAGAATTAATCAGTGAAACCATCTGGGCCTGGACTTTTCTTTGTAGGAAGGCCTTCCTTCCTTCCTTCCTTCCTTCTTTCCTTCCTTCCTTCCTTCCTTCCTTCCTTCCTTCCTTCCTTCCTTCCTTTCTTCCTTCCACTAATTCAACCTCTTTACTTGTGAAAAGCTTATTTAGATTTCCTAAATCCTTTTAGTCAATTTCAATGGTTTGTGTTTGTCTAGCAAATGTTCCATTTCATTTACGTTATCTAGTTTGTTGACTTCAAATGCTGGTAATGTTCCCTTGAAGTCCCTTTACATTTTTCAATGAGGCCAATTATGGTGACCTCTCTTTCATTCCTGGGATTAGTCATTCAAATCATATCTGTTTTTATCCTGTTCAGTCTAGCTAAGAGTTTGTTGATTTTGCTGATCTTTGCAAAGAATAACTTCTGCTATCATTATTTTCTGTATTGTTTTTGCATTCTGTGTTTTATTTATTTCCACTCTGTATTTCCTTCGTTCTGCTTTGCTTTTTGTTATATTTGCTCCTTTTCTGTTATTTCTTTTTGAATCTTAAAGCTGAGTGATAAGTTGTTGATTTGAGCTCTTTCTTCTTCTCATATTCTCCCCCTCTGCCCTCTTCCTCTTTCTTTCTTAAATACATATTTTTTAAAGAACTTTTTTCTTTTTCAGCAAAATTTGGGCAGAAACGACATCTCTCTGCCCTCCCATACACAGCCTCCCCGGATATCATCATTGGGCATCAGAGTAGAACATTCGTTGCAATTAGTGAACCTACATTGACACCCCATAATCACCCAAAGTTCATAGTTTACAGTAAGGTACACTTTCGTTGTTTTATACTCCATTTTTTTTTTTTTAAATCCTTGTCATGGACATTTTTCATTACTTCTTAGAGAGAGATGAAGTGAGAGAGGAAGGGAGTCAGAGAAACATCAGTGCGAGAGAGATCATTGATTGGTTGTCTCTGCTATGGCCCTGGACCGGGGATCTCATCTGCCTGGACCGGGAATGGAACCCGCGACCAGGGCGTGTGCCTGACTGGGAACTGCCCTGCAACCTTTCAGTTACAGCACAGTGTTCCAACCAATTGAGCCACCCAGGTCAGAGCTATAGTCTATGAATTTAGACAAATGTAAAAGGACACATACCCACCATTACAGTGCTACACAGAACAGTCGCTAGGCTCTGTCTAGTCATCCTTACCTCCCCCCAACCCTGGCAGTCATTAATCTTTTTAGTGTCTTTACATTTTCGCCTCTGCAAGAATTTCACATTGTTGGAATCTTACAGCATGTAGCTTTTCATATTGTCTTTTTTTCACCGCGTAATAGGTATTTAAGGTCCCCCCACGTCTTTTTGCAGCTTTATGGATTATTTTTTCTCCTCAGTGAATATTATTTCAGGGTATGAATGTACCACGATTTATTTATCTGCTCACCGAAGGACACACGGATTGCTTTCTAGTTTTGGCAATTACAAACTAAAGCTGCTATAAATATTGGTGTGCAGGTTTTTGTGTGGACCTAGGTTTTCAGCTCATCTGGGTAGATACTTAGGGGCACGATTATTGGACCACATGGTAAGCGTACACTTCCTTTTGAAAGAATCTGCAAAGCAGCCGGGTCATTTTGCTTTCCCGTCAGCAATGTATGACAGCTCTTGTCACTCCACTAACTCGTCAGCCTTTGGTGTTGTCTTGTTCTAGATTTTGGCCATTCTAATGGGTGTGTAGTCATATCCCTTCTTCTTTTTATAATCTTGGCATTGATATCTCTTCATTTTTCCCAAAGCACCGATTTAGCTGTATCAAAGAAGTTTTAGTATATGGTGTTTTTATTTTCATTCATCTCAAAACATTTTTCAATGTCCCTTGTGATTTCTTCATTGACCCATTATTTCTTTAGGGATATGTGGTTTCATTTCTGTATACTTGTGAATTTCTTAAATTTCCTTCTGGTATCGATTTCCCATTTCATTCTATTATATTCAGAGACTGTAATTTGTAGGATTTAAATTCCTTTAAATTTGTTGAGATTTGCTTTTTGGGGCATCTTATTTTTGCATAGAGCTTTATTTGTTACGAGCTTGACTATTCCTTTTGGATACCTCAAAAGAACTTGACATAAACATGCACAAAGCCCCACCCATGACATCCCGTACCCCATTCGCTCCTCGTCCACTATTTCCCATTTCGGTGAAGGTGCCACCATCCCGCGCGTTCTGTGGCAGGAACCTAAGACCATATTTTATGTCTCCATCTTCCTTGGTCTATAAATCTAATCCATTACTCAGCCTGGTAGGTTGTACCTTTTTTTTTTTTTTTAACAAAACTAAACAAAGCTCTTGTATTGATTCACTTCTTTCCACTTCCGTAGCCAACACTGTCATCTAAGATACCACCATTTCTGCAGAAACTCTTACAATGTCCCTCCCTGCAAGCTCTCTCTGTCTTTACAGGAACGACCGAAACTTTTCTAAGATTTGGTTTCCCAGCCTCCCCCTTCGCTCTCCATTCTGTTCTCATACTGCAGCCTGTTTCTACCTTGAAAATGTACTGATCTGACAAACCTTTGATTATAATCACATTGCATTTAGGGGGAAAAACAAACGATGCCCAAATGACCCTAGGGCGTGGTCTCTGCAGCTCCTGCAGCTCCTTCGTTCTCCGTCCTCCGCCCCCACTGGCCGGCTTTCAGTTCCCTGACGGCCCTTCCCCACCCCTGCACAGGGGCGTTGAACTTTCTCCCCTCCTGCGTCACTTAGGTAAGTCCTCTGTGTTCTTCAGATGGCCTTCGAGATTCACTTGGTTAAGGTCGTTTTCACGGGAGGCCCGTATCTGGGCCTGTAATTACACGTGTGTTTCTGTGGTTAATGGTAATCGCTTGCAAGCCCTGTGAAGATGGAACCCTGCCTGTGTTCGCTCACTCTAGTGGCCGCGGCCCCGGGGGCTCAATGAACGTTTGTTGAGTACAAAGACCAGACACCCGTCCTGGACACAGCTTCTATCTTCATCTCCTGTCGGTCCCTGTTTCAGAACAGAAGTGGGGCCAGACTCACCTCAGGGTCTCCAGGTGGCAGTGAGGACATTTCAGGGCCTCACAGAGACTCTGTAGTGCAGAGCAGCTCAGGAAGTTTCCTCTCAGGTCCAGCTCCTGCAGGCTTCCAGGGACTTTGAAATAGGAGAAGAAAGTCTGCCATGAGGCATCTGTAAAGGGGCCCAAGCTGGACCTGAGGGGGAGAGAGAACCGGAAGAGATGAGACCTGTGTGTGCGCGTGGTCCTACGTGCACAGCCCTGCTCAACACGGCGGGTTCGGATCCTCTGAGCGCCAGGCTGCCGTGGGCAGGGCTGCCCCATAGGGCTGGTCAGCCTCCCCGACTGCCCCTCTGCCCCCACCACCCTGGGCTAAGCGCCCCTCTTCCACGTGGCTTCTCATTGCACAGCCCCTGCCATTCTGTACGGCAGGGTTCCTCTGGCGGGTCCGTTTCTGCCCCAGTCTTACTGTCTCCTATGGATCCTCCTCTCCCTGGTGACACAGCCTTGGGCCAGTCTTCGTCATGTCCTCTTGGACTTCTGCTGTGTCTACAGCGTCCTCCTCGCTCCTTCTACCTTGCCTGGCTGACTCACCGTCTTTAAACCCTCCCCACCCACAGCGGCTGCAGCCTCTGCTTTCCCATGGGAGTCGCCCCAGACTCCAGGTGCCGCCGTCCACTGCAAACTTGCTTCTTTGTCTCAGTGCCCTTGACACCTCTTGCTGCTCACCTGGCCCCGCCTCTGTGCCTGCCCGGGGTACTTGCAAAGGCCACCGCCACTTGCGACACCTGTACCCAGGTCCCTTAAAGCACCCCATTCACCTTTGTAGCCATAACAACTGGAAATAACCTAAGCACCTGAGGATAGATACTGGTCGGACAGTGGTGGCACCTTCCCTGTGGGATATCATATGGCCATCGAAACGGTGTCGTCCCAGGCTACTTCATAACATGAGAAGAGAGTCTTGATGTAAAAATAAAGAAATAAAGCTGACTGTAAAACGTAATGCACAATGGGGCTCCGTTTTGTTCTAGAAATGTGCATAAAACGAGACTAGAGGATATATACCTCCATTTTTAAAGATTATATCTTATTGATTATGTTATTACAGTTGTTCAATTTTCCCCCCTTTGACCCCCTCGACCAAGCACCGCCGCTCCCACAGGTAATCCCCACGCCTTTGTTCGTGGTCACGGGTCATGCATGTAAGTTCTATGGCTGCTCCATTTCCCATGCTGTACCTCACATCCCCCTGGCTATTCTGTAACTGCCTGTTTGTGCTTCTTAATCCCCTCACTTCTTCACCCCTTTCCCGCCACCCCCCTCCCCCGGCAACCATCCAAACACTCCGTATCCACAATTCTGTCTTTGATCTTCTCGTTTACGTAGTTTGTTTTTTCTTACATTTGATTGTTGTTGGATGTGTATTCATTGCCATTTTATTGTTCATCATTTTGATCTTCTTCTCTTTCCTAAATAAGTCCCTTTAACATTCCATATAATAATAATAATAGTTTGGTGAGGATGAGCTCCTTTAGTTTCTTCTTATCTGGGAAGCTCTTTATCTGCCCTTTGATTCTAAGTGATAGCTTGCCCAGTAGAGCAGTCTTGCCTGTAGATCCCGCTTTTCATGGCTTTGAATATGTCTTGCCGATCCCTTCTAGCCTGCAAAGTTTCTTTTGAGAATCACCTGCCAGTCTTATGGGAACTCCCTTGTAGGTAACTGCTTTTCTCTTACTGGTTTTAAGATTCTCTCTTTATCTTTAACCTTTAGCATTTTAATTCTGGTGCATCTTGGTGTGGGCCTCTTGGTATCCATCTTGTGTGGGACTCTCTGTGCTTCCTGGACTTGCATGTCTATTTCCGTCACCAAATTAGGGACGTTTTCTTTCATTATTTTTTGAAATAGATTTCCAATTTCTCGCTCTTTCTCTTCTCCTTCTGGCACCCCTGTGATGAGAATGTTGGAATGCTTGAAGTTGTCCCAGAGGCTCCTTCCATTATCCTCTTTTTTTAAATTCTTTTTTCTTCTTGTTGTTCTGATGGGTTGATTTCTGCTTCCTTATGTTCCAAATCATGGATGTGATTCTCGGCTTCATCCACTCTCCTGTTGTTTCCCTGTAAATTTTTCTTTATTACAATTAGTGTCTCTTTGGTTCTGCCTGAATCTGTTTTATGCTATTGGGGTCCTTACTAACTTCCTTGAGCATCCTTATAACCAGTGTTTCGAACTCTGCATCGGATAGGTTGCTTATCTCTATTTTATTTTATTTTTTTTAGTATTTTTCTGGAATTTTGATCTGTTCTTTCACTTGGGCCATGCTTCTTTGTCTCCTCATTTTGGCAGCCTCCCTGTGTTTGTTTCTGTGTCTTAGGTAGAGCTTCTATGATTCCCTGTCTTGGTAGAGTGGCCTGATTGAGTAGATAGATGTCCCATAGAGTCCAGTCACACAGCCGTACATTATCACCCAAGGTGCATACAAGAGAAGCGCCCTTTGTGTGGGCTGAGTGCATCCTCCTCTTGTAGTTGAGCCTTGATTGCTCTTGGCAGGTCAATGGGAGGGATTTACCCAGGCCAGGCAGAATCAAAGACTGGCTGTGACCACTGACCACCAACCTCTGCCCTCTGTGGAGTATGAGCTGTGCAGGGGCAGGGTGGCGGTGCTCAAATGTGGTCGGTAGTTGTCCACTGAGTAAGCAGGCTTTGTGGCTTCCTGGGTGGTGCAGGCCAAGATCTGCTCCCACCAGTGTTCTTCCTGGGGTCACCATTCATGAGCTATGAAACAATCTACAGATGGCTGCTACTTTTGCTGGGCTTGGAAATTCCCTGATGAAGTGAAGCTGTGAACCTAGGCTAGCTGCTGCTCATGCCGGGTCTGGGGCCACTTAGCCAGAGGTACGGGGACTGGGGGGGCTTGCTGAGGCCAGCTGTTGCTTGTTTAAGAGAATTTAAGATGTTGCGAAGCATTAGCCAGGACCAGCCATTCATATAGAGAAGCCACTGTTAACAGCTTGGGTGGGTCTGTAAGTTGATTAGGTGGAGGCTCAGGGGATCTCCAGGGCTGGCAAACAGTGTTAGGCAGGTTGGTGGAGTCTCAGATATGGCACCTACCTGCTGGCTCTGTGGCTCTGCTGAGGGGAGGGTTCAGAAAAGCAACAATGGCCGCTGCCCGACTCACTGCCTGGGAGAAAGCTGCCCCCAGCTCTCGTCTTGATGCCAGGTACTTCAGTTCCTCCCCGTGTGCCGCTGGTGCTCTTCAAGCTGCCTACCTGGTCCTGGAGCTCTTTGGGAGTGAGTCTGAGTGAGTCCATGTGTGGGCTGTTTAAGAGGAACTGCTTCGGACTCCAGCAGTTTCTTCCACCGACTCGATTCCCACTGTTTTTTGTAGCCAGAAGCTATGGGGACTTATTTTCTTGGCTGTGGAAACCTGTGCTTGGGTGTCTAGCGTGAGACTGGGGCCCTCGCTCCCACCGTCTCTCCCAAATTTTTATCTGCCACACGTGGTTGTGGGACCAACCTGTGCCACGTCTCTTCTCTGCCCCTCCTACCAGTCTGGATGGATGTGTTTTCTTATTTCCGTAGTCATTGTTCTTCCATTTAACTCAGTTTCTGATGGTCCCTAGTGACAGTTGTTCTATATTTTAGTCGTAAGTTTGATGTGGTTGTGCGAGGAGGTGAGCCATGTTCACCTACACCTCCATCTTGACCTGACGTCCCTACATCTCCATCTTGATTGATGGCCACCTCTGAGTGATGGAATTCTGGCTGATAATTAATTTTGACCTTGGTGCTTATTTATATGTCCTCATTTTTCTCCATGTACATGAGTTTTATATGAGGAAAAAAACACTTCATAAATCTGAAAATAATACATGCAAGTCCTACATTTCCTGCTCGGAATCTCTGTTGTTTTGTGGTGCTCTCGTGTGATCCCTCCCTTCCTCGGGCCACCAACCACCTCTTCGGCGCCTCTCTTATCATAGGTTTTTTATTCTATTCTGGTTACTAGGTGGGTACCTGTCTTCTCTTTCATATTTGAGTTCCTTGAGACAGGTATGTGCTTTATTAATCTTTGACATTTAGGGTCTGGCATAAAATCAGTATATAATACTCACTTATGGAGTGAACTATCTACGGGAGAGATAGCACCTCAAAGACTAAAGGATCAGTATGCCACTGGGGTGTGGAACCCAGATGTAGAAGTTAATGGTGTCGCTGGGCTTGGAGAGTTGTTAGAGAAAGCTAATAGGTCATATTTGGATGGAGATACCTGGGCCAGCTGGGGATCGTTGACACACACAAGAAAACTGGTCTTGCAGGGAATATAGAGACTCCTTTTCAGACACATAGACCACACACACACTCACATATAAGATGATGGGAGAGATCTCAGGCCAATGTCGTAATCAACAGCCATCAAGGGGGTGCCTGAAGCAGTTGAGTGAGCAGTGCCTGGAGGGTAGCATGTCAAGAAGGAGAAATGGAGGCAGGTGGGCTGGGTGGATGTGCACCAGGAGTGAAGGTGGCCATCATGACAGAGGCAGGAGGAGAAGGAGCAGTTCAAAGCATGGCCATAGCAGGCTGCCCAGAAGCACGTAAGGAAGGTCACACGGTTAGACACTGCTGCACAGAATTCTAGGTAAACAGAGCATGGGAGTCAGAGTCGGCCCTTAGAAGCCCCTGGTGACCTCAGCCCTTTAGGAATTTGAGGCCAGGCTCAGTGAGGGTTCCTCTAGGGCCCAGGACAGTGGGAACAGCAGAGGGGCTGGATGGAGGGGAGGGGGGGCACTCACAGAACTACACCTGGAGGTCTTCCTGCTCGTCTGTGTGGTCCACCCTCACTCAGCTGAAGCCTCTTCACGAGACGGCTGAATTTAATGCAGGAAATGAACACCAGGAGCTCCATGTCGGTTTGGACACAGACACTTGCTTCAGAGAAACGGGACATCGCTTCTGTCAGAAAACTTTCATCCTGAGTCTCATAAAAAGAGTGGAGCAAGTGCCAACAATATGGCTCCAGGTTCTGCTCCGTGACGTAGGTCTCCTTCTTGGCCAGCTGCAGCAGGTTGCGATGTCTGTTCCGAGGCAGCTTGCGCTTGAAGGCGCTCTCCATCTCTCTCATCCCCTGCTCACTCGACAGGCCGAACAGAAAACATGTGGCTGGTTCCCCAAACACGTCACCCATCCCATATTTCCCTATCAGCTCTCTCATGCTTCTGATGGTTATCAGTTTCTTACCCTCTGAAGCACAGGACATTGCTGCAAAGAACTCCTGGAAACACAGGTGAACGAAGCTGTAGCTCAGAGAGGCGGGGTGCTCCTGAAGAACACCCCTCTTTAAGAGAGTGCAGGTGATGTCCTCATCCAACTCATGTTCTCTGAGGTCCGCTGGGCTGAACAGGGTCTTTCCTTGACTGGTGCCCTTAGCAGCCAGAGAACAGAAACCCCTCAGCTTCGTCCCGAGGGACTGAATTTGGAGAACGTGGAAAAAGTAGTGCAGACAGAGGCCCGTGATTGTCTGGCAGGTCAGTGAGAGTTCTTGCCCCTGATCCATCTGTTGCTTCAGGCAAGTGCAGACCAGCCAGGACACCAAGGGCATGGCACACATGGTTAAGAGAGCCGGGTTTGATTCAACCGAGCCAACGGCTCTAATTGCTTGGCTTTCATCTGAGAAATAGTTGTGGAAATATTCCCTCCTGGCCGACTCAGAGAATCCCAGGACCTCCACCCAGCGTGGCTGCTTTAAAGAAGGAATGAGCTTCCGCAGAGCTGGGATCCGAGCTGTGAGGAGCAGGGAGGCCTCTGGAAGTAAGGTTTTCTTCAGCAAACTGCCCAGCAGTATGTACAACTGCTGCTGCTGGCTCCAGTGCAGACGGAGCTCAGAACTGTCCTCCGTCTTCAAGTCCCATTTTGGTCCATCCAGGTTATCAAGAATGAAAAGCAGCTGCTCTGGTTGAGACAGGATCTGTTCAGTGGGTGCCGTGGGGCCAGCCCAGTCTTTTGAGATGAGCTCAGCCAGGCTCATTGTCCTGGACGGGGCCAGCTCTCTGCAGTTGAAGTAGAAGACATGCCGGAAGTGGTCCCTGAACAGCCGGCCGTGCTCCCAGGCCCTCCTCACCTGCCTGGCCAGGGTTGACTTCCCAATTCCTGCAGCCCCGTGCAGTACGACTGTGAGAGGCTCTTTCAGGGTGCCTGTGCCTCGGCCAAAGAAGTCTTCCACCTCAATCAAATGTTTTTGATCCTCCATCACCTCGTGTTTCCTTTTCCGGAGTGGTACATCATAGCCTCTGGGTTTAGATCTGTGTAGAAGTAGCGGCTGCGTCATTTTGTGCGTGAAATCCTCATTTTCCCATGACCGTGTTGAGCTGGGCATCTCTCTCCTTTCCTTATGGTATTTTTCTGTGAATCCTAAGTAAGGGAGGGAAAGATGGAACATAAAGCTACAGTGCAGATTTGTTCATTTGTTTCGCCCTCTATTCATTCAACCACTGTTTTTTGCACCCACTCCATGCTACGCCCCGTGCTCGCTGCTGGCAATGGTACATTCTTACCGGGTCAGCGGAGGAAACATGGGGTTTTGTGGAGGAGATCCCAACTCAAGTCTTGACTTGACCAAGTCATTCTTGCTGTGTGACGTTCCTTCATTCTGCCAAGATTAATCTAGGTCTTACGGTGCCAGCCCTGATGTAGAAGCCACTGATAAAGCATGAATGAAACAAACACAACTCTCCGTGCTCATGAATTCCATGACCTGAACTGTTAGCCCACTGAGCATCAGTTTTCATCCTCAAGTGGCAATTGGTCATGGTAGAGCGAAGGGGCTCACGGATGGAGTGGCAGATACTGGTGGTTTTCTGTTTGAGGTGTCAGTCTTAAACAATGGGTGTGGCAGGAAGAACCCCAGGGGAGTTAATGCTCCAGGAGGGGTGCTCAACCAGTGACAGATGGCAGATCCTTGTCCCCCAGGAGGCACAGCTCTGAGTTGTGCTCTACGCTGTCTCCTGAAGACCCGCAGAGCATCAAACCTCAGTTAGTCACAGGGGCAGGTGCTCTGTAAGGCAGGTTTCATTAGTTTTCCCCCCTTCTCTGCCTCACTTCTCTATCCTAATTTTGCTTCCGGGGAATCAGCACCCGGATGAGCCACCTACAGCTTTATGACTTCAGAGGTGTAATCAGCTAAAACATTCTCCTTACGAGTAGTTCTGTATGCCAGTCATCACTCCTAACTGAGGACTGAAGAAGGCCTTCGTGAAAGATGATAGAAGTTGTTATAGCCAGGTGGGGCTAAATTTCCTAACAGGACCAGACACTTGACATCCAGAAGAACCGGCACATGTGTCTGCTGAACGACTCCAGGACGTGGTGGCGGGTGGGGATTGTGGCCAGCAGGACAGGCTACGTGCCATCAGTCTACGTGTAGAGGAAGATCAACCTGGAGAAGGAGGCCCTCATGAAGAATCCAAAGGGAACACTGGGCCTTGGCAAGACCAAGAGGAAGACCAGCGTTGGGATGTGTCCCCAACAGCTGGCACGGATGCTGAGTCCCCCAGCAACAAGAGTGTGCCAACTGCATCTCTGACCTCAACAAAGTGGACTTTGTCAAGTTTGCCTACATGACTGTGAAAGGAGACAAACGGTCCCTGGTGATGGAGTCTCATGTCACTGTCACGGAGAAGTGCAGCGATGGCTGCTGGCATGGCAGCTACAATGGGCAGTTGGGCTGGTTTCCCTCCAACTACATTTCTGGAGGAGGCGGAAGAGCTGGCCGTCGAATCCTCCAACTTCCTCAGCCTACTGCAAGGCTCGCCCGAGTAATGGCCAGGGCACCTATGTCCTGCATTTCTGGACCCTTT
Source organism: Mormoops blainvillei (assembly GCA_004026545.1). Taxonomy (NCBI): domain Eukaryota; kingdom Metazoa; phylum Chordata; class Mammalia; order Chiroptera; family Mormoopidae; genus Mormoops; species Mormoops blainvillei. The sequence continues at coordinate 17,772 of PVJD01009980.1, forward strand.
CAGCTCAGTCACTGAAGAGCTCACCTTCGAGAAGGATGAGACCATGGAGTTACTCGAGAAGCCCAAGGATGACCCAGCGTGATAGAAATGCAAAGACACTTGGGGGCAGGTTGGCCAGGTCTACCAACCCTAGGTTGTGGTTCTCACCGATGGGCCGGCCCCGTCCCTGTCATATGTCCCGTAGATCAGCTACCCAAGAAAGGGGCAGGAGGCACTTCACACTCAGAGGGTGATCCTCCGGGAATGATGTGCCACCAGGCCGGGTGTACCCTTTGTGACTCCTCTCTTCTAAGGTGTATGAGGAGGTCGACCAAACCGTTCGGGCTGATGGAACCCCAGGTGAAGTGGTTACCATCCAACCCATAAAAATGAACCTAAAAGAAGGGTCATAAGATCCTACGAAAGAAACAATATTCCCTTAAGAAGGAAGCTTTAGAGGGGATTCAGCTAACATTAGAAAATTTTTAGAATCGAGGCTTATTCGGTAACGTCAGTCCCCCTTAACACTCCCATTTGGCCAGTTAAAAGCCTCGCTACAACGAGCATTTATTTGTATAGGGTCTTAGAGCCATAAACAACATTGTTCAGCACATTTGTCTTACGGCGCCCAGCCCTTATAGTCTATTGACCGTGGTGCCTGGGGATAGCCAATGGTTTTCAGTCCTAGACTTAAAGGATGCTTTTTTCTGCATCGTCATAGATGAAGAGGTTGAACTAGTGTTTGCCTTATAATGGCCGAACCCAGAAACTGAAGCCACGCACCGAAATGTTGGACCATGTTGCTTCAAGGACTTAAGAACTCCGTGACTATATTTGGAAAGAATTAGCAAAAGACTTATGGGATATGCGATTAAAACGGGGAGCTCTTTTACAGTACCTAGACGACTTACTGACAGCCAGCAATATCTCTGGGGACCGTTGGCTCAGTACCATCACAGTCCTGAATCATTTAGAAAAAAGAGGATCTAAAGTATCCCCTCACAAGACCCAGACTCACAAACAAGAGGTGGCGTATCTGGGATTTCAGCTGAAACAGGCTACTAAGAGCTTGACGGTGTGCAGAAAACAAGCCGTTGTTCCAACAAAAACTCCAGAGAACCGGAGGCAGCTTCGTGGGTTCTTAAGGATTGCAGGGTTCTGCTGGATTTGGGTCCCAAACTTTGGACTTAGAGCAAAACCGCTGTACAATTCGTTAAAAGGACTGGATTCCGAACCTTTTCAGTGAGCAAGAGATTGTCAGGTAGCATTCGATGCCCTGAAGAATTAGGAAGTTTCGACTCCCATGCTATGATTACCCAATTTGCAAAACCATTTGAATTGTACATTCATGGAAGGCAGGGGGTTGGACTGAGGTTCCTAACCCAGACTCTGGGAAACAGCCTCCAACCCATAGGCTATCTCTTGAAGATGTGGCAAAGGGATGGTTATCATGCTTTCAGGCAGTGGCAGCTACCTGTGACATCTTACAGGAAGCTGAGCAGTTCACTTTGGGATGGCCAGCTATGGTATTTGTACCACGCCAGGTCCTAACGCTACTGGAACAGAGAGGAGGGTATTGACTGACGGCACGGCACCTGGGAAAATGCCAGGTCACTCTGTCGGACAACCCAGATGTTACCTTATAGACTACCAGGACCTTGAACCTGGCCACCGTGCTTCCGAGCTCAGGGGGAGACTCAGCCCTCCAGCACGACTACTTGGAAACCAGTGACCAAGTCGATTCCCGCAGGCCAGATCTACAGGATTAGCCGCTGACAGCCCCAGACTGGGGCTACACGCAGACAGCCGCAGCCTCCTGGAACGCGGTCTACCGTGAGCTAGGTGTGCAGTAGTCACTGCAGATACGGTAACAGAACCGGAGGCGCTTGAGCCGGGAACCTCAGCATAAAAGGCCGAACTGATGCTAGCTCTCACCGGAACCTTAGTACCGTCTTGGGAAAAGAAGGTTAACATCTACAGCAGCTCCAAATGGGCCTTCACGGTATCCATGCCCATGGTGCCAGATGGAAAGAGAGAGGGCTGTTAACCTCCAGGAACAAGGACGTTAAACACGCGAAAGAGGTTTTACCATTGCTAGAGGCAGGGGACCTCCTGAACCAGATTGCCGGAATACACTGCCAAGGGCACGGAAGGGATGGTCCCGAAATGAGCCAGGGGACCAAACTGCTGGTAAAGCAGTGAGACAAGAAGCTGAGGGGCCGCCGTCCTTGGGGCCTTTGCTCCTCTGTATGAACTTGTCAAAATTTAAACCCTACGTACAGAACACGAGGAGGATCAGGCCCGCGAACGGGGATTGTCGAACACCGGCCTTAACTCTCTATGGAAGCTCGACGCTCAGGGTATAATCTTACTCCCTGAAGCTCTGGTGTATCCCATTTCTAAACCCGCGTGAAGGGATGATTTGACGGACCTCCTCAGGCCGCATCTGAAGGGCCCTCATTTGCAAAGACCCTTCAGAAGATCACTCAAGACTGTCAGATATGCACCCCAAACAATCCTGAGACAGAGTGTGCCCCAGCAAAAAGGAAGTACGATATAAAGGGCCATGCCCTTTTAAAGACTGGCGAGTATGCTTTACACAAATGCCTAAAACCGGAGGGAATTTCAAGTTTTTATGAGTTTTGGTGGACACCTTTTCCGGATGGGTAGAGGCATATCCCACAAGAACGGAAACAGTGACTGAAGTAGTAAAGCTTTTACTGAAATAATTCCTAGGTTTGGACTTCCTCCTAGCATTCAAAGTGATGACAGACCCTCGTTCCCTTCGGAGATCTCCCAGAAAACTGGACAGGCGCAACAAATTCAGCGGAAGCTACGTGCATCTTGTAGACCTCAGTCTACGGGAAAGACTGAGAAAACGAACCAGGACAACAAAGAAGCCCCTGGTGAAGATACGTCAGAAAATGCGTTTGAAGTGGGACTGGGCACTCCCTATGGCCTGGGTCCAAATTACGGCACCCCAAGAAGCGGGCTTAAATTCAGCCCTTTTGTAATAGTTTCTGGGAGACCCTTCCAAATCTCTGTTTTAAGGTCGTTACCTTTAGACATGGAGCATGAGTAAAAATCAAGCAATCTTTGCAACATTGAGGGAAAGCGCTCACCGTTTTGCGCAAGTTTTCTCGTTGCGGGTCCATCTATCGGTCTGACGCGTCCTCGCACGGTGCGGGCCTGGAGACTGAGTCTTGCTAAAGAAGCTGGAAGACTCGAGGGCCCGAGCAGGAGCTGGCTGAGGGGCAGACCGATTTCTGTGGTGACCTGCTGCTGACATGCTCTTCCCTAAAGCTCACACAGAGTCAAGCTTTGGAGCCACCGCACGCAGATAAAAGGGGCACCGCCACCTGCGGGGGACGTAGACCCTGCTGCTGTGACCGATGCTGAAAGGAAAGGCCGGACCTGAACTCTGGAAGGGGATTTAAAATTTCTCTTTTGGAAAAAGAGAGTAGCCTCCAAGGGAAAGGGCCGATGTTCCTTTTACGCTATTTCATTTTATATTATTTTACACAATAAGGAATAGAACGTGTTCGCAAATCTGAGGGTTTTTCGTTGCCCTAATACAGAACCTGCAGCTGAAGAGTCGGCCCTGAGAAGTCCCTGGTGACCTCCGCCCTTTGGGAATTTGAGGCCAGGCTCAGTGAGGGCTGCCCGTGTCTCCCAAAGAACAGTACTTTGAATGAGAGAAGGAACTCCAGGAGCAACCCAGGCTTGGCCCGGCCTGGCAGAGGGTGGCAGGTTATTTCTCGTCGGGTGTTCTGAGGGGCTGGGCTCTGAGAGGGGAGTTTGCCATTCTTCCAAAATTATGTAGCTTTGAATAAAAGACTCCCTTCTTCGTCGCCAAGCCTCTGCTTCCAGAAGTTGCCTGTGGGCAAGAGCGGTAGGCCCAGTGCGTCGTGGGCACGCGCTCCTTGCTGTTCAGTGACTCCTCGGCTTGTGTATATTTCATAAGTATGTATTTACTTGTCAGCGTACTATGTATCTGTACTCATTTTTTGACACTGATACAGAGGATTAAGAAAAATACTTGACCTTTGGGGAAGGGTAGCTACCAACACTTTATTCAACAGGCACACACCTTTTATACACACACACACACACACGTATATATGTGTGTATACATATGAATTTACTGTAAAGGGAAATTTTTCAGGGTTTGCAAGAGAATATGTGATTGGTAGGAAAAGACTCGAAATGTTTTTGAAGAAATTGCCTTTTTTTTTTTTTGCACACTCGAATTTCTTTACAGTTTAAATATACGGCCTTAAGACGGCTCATTCCTACATTTGAAGAAGGGGTCTTGAGACCTCCCTCACTTGCATGCTCAGTTGTGTGGATATAGGAATAAGAAGTGCTATGACAAGACTGCGGGTGTATTTGTTTTTGGGAAAACTCTAATTCAGTGACGGGAGAGCAATGACTTCAGCGTTTACTGACTACTCGGCGCCTAAAGGGAGTTCAAGAAATTTATTACTTGTGTGGTTTCATTTTTCTACCACGACAGTTTTTATTACATGGAAAGAATAAACTTAAAAGAGTGAAACTCCGAGAGGAAGGAAAGGAGGAAGTATTAAAAATAACTGTAGTTAAGAGAATTTGGTAATAGATACGCAACATAAGATGTGTAAATAGTGACCTCAGAATCATAAAATACGGGGGGAATGAAAGGATAGAATTTTTGTATTTGATGGAAGTCAAGTGGCCGTAAGGTTAACAGAGACTGTAGTAAGTATATTTATGCCGATCTCATGGTGGTTCCAAAGCAAAAACCCAAAGCAGATACGCAAGAGACCAAGAGAAAGGAATCAAATCCCTTAGTGGAGGAAACCACCAGATCCCCTAGGAAAACAGAAGAGGGAGGATGGAAGGAAGAAGGGAAGTGCAAAACAGCTACAGAAATCTTAACAAGCAACCCCCCCCTCCATTCACACTTTAAATGTGAAAGGATAAAAATGAAAGCCAACCGCCAGTGAAGCCCCAGGGCCTGACTGTGAGCTGCCTGCCAGAGGCTCACTTCAGCTTTAAGGACATGCACAGGCTAGAGAAAGAGACAGAAAAAATACTCAGTGCAAATGGAAACCGAAAGAAAGCAGGATTCGCTGTAATTGCATCCGACAGAGGCGCTTGGGCCTGTGACCGTCAGTGTCAGGGCCTGGGAGCAGGGGGAGTGAGAGTGGGCACAGAGGGCAGGGGAGGAGGAAAGGGGGGCATGGAAACAGCAGGTGGGGTCCTTCCCAAAGCGGCAGCAGACTCGGGGGAGAAAGCACTGGTTCTAGGTTCCAGCGCCGGTTACCGAGCGCTGTGTGAGCGTGGAGCTGGGCGCGGGGATGAGAAGAGGAAGAGGCCGGGGAGTGGCTGAGATTTGAGCCCGGTGACTCGGATGGGTGAGGGCCGAGATAAGAGAAGTCAGGAGCGGGACGGACTTGGGCTGAGGAATAAGCCGGCCTTCCCCTTGGGGTTCACCTGGAGGACAGAGGCCTCCTTGGAACTTTCTACCACCCTGACCCCACGGAACTTCAGAGTTCACTGAGATCAGGACCTGAGCTGCATCTGGGCGAAGACGAGGTTACACGTGGCACCTGACTGTGTGAGGGTCACTGCCTGGCCTGCGTGTCAAATCAGAGGGGCTACAATCTCAACACTGGAATGTTCCTGAAAGACCGTTTCTAGGCCTACTGGCCCCACCACCGCATCCTGGCTCCTCTGTCCTCCTTACGCAGTCTTCCTGGCCCAGGTCCTCATGCAGCTACAGGCTCACCTGGGTGGGAACGCACTGGCTGCCTTGTAGGCCCACCTGGGGCTCTCGTGCTAACCCAGGACTCAGGGTCAAAGCATCTCAGCACCGTGGTGGAGATGAACCCTGCAGGAAAGCTCCACTTGGAACTGGGGGTAGACGAATGGGGGAGATGGGGCTGTGGGAAGGGGATAAAGAGGTTGATGCCAGCGAACAGGGTGGGCAGGGGCCACGGCACTGACGCCGGGGTCTGCCAACTAAGAAAAACCAGAGCAGAGACCCTGTCTTACTCAGAGAGGTCAGGAGAGAGCAGTGAACCCGCTGCAGCCTGTGCCAGCCTCTCACTGCCTAGGGTGCCCTGACGCTGCTGGGCGAGCATCCCGATCTGACCCCGGGGAGTTTGCATCCCCTTCTCCATGTGGCTCATGACTCCTCTCTGTGCCTCAAGTTCCCCAACAGGAGGTTTAAAGCTTCTGTCGCCCACGGCTGCTAATGGCGGTAACACCTGCAGTGGCAGCGGAACAATTTAGGGGGCACTCACTTGGGACAGACGCCGTGCTGAGTGTCTAGCACGGGTTCTCCCCGGACCCCTCCTGCAGCCCAGGAGGCAGCTCTGACTCGCTCACTTCACAGATGGGGAGACGGATGCAGAGGGCGGTGAAGCGACTTGCCCAGTGTCATGGTGCGCGGAACAGAAACCACTTCTTGCCGATCCCCTTCGGTGCTTAGAGCACCAGGGTGGGCAAGTTCCCGCTTTCAGGTGGACAGGAAACCCACATCCTCCTACTGGTATCTTCTGAGTGTCAGCTGCTGCCCCCCTGGGCTTCTGAGTTTGCCCTCCCAGGTGTTCTGGCGACCACACGGGTTGCTGGGAATGCACGTGGCTAGAAGTAAGGCCCAGCAAGGCTCTCCTTCCTCCGAGAACGCCTCTTAAAGAGCTACAGCCTAGTCTGAGCCTGGATCTCCCTCTTCGACAGAGAAGTCCTTCTGGCTGAGGTAGGGGGTTCAGTACTGGGGGCAGGAGATGGACAGCAGGCAGAGGGCGCTTTGTCTACTCACCTGGCTCCAAGGCTGCCTCTTTCAGGGCTCGGGCACACAGCTCGCTCAGCCCCATCAGCTTCCAGGTCTGCAGCACCAGGTCCCAGGCCTGCTGCTTCCCGTAATGAGCCATCAGGAGTGATGCCACGTCCGTGCTATCCATGTTCTCGGGTTGAGTTGTGGTCACAAAAGGAGAGCCCTTGCGGAGATCCTGGTCCGGCAGCAGCAGCTGGAACTCTTTCAGCTGCTCCTTCGTCATTAACGCCAAGTTCCAGGCCAGCTGCTGCTGGACACTGTTGGCCACCTCTGTGCCCCCAAGCTGGGCTGAGGTGCAGGCCTTGCCTGCTCCATGGATCTTCGTCCCAGCTGGGAGGTCCTCGGGGGTGTTCACTGGGGAGGGGGCGTAGCGAGGGGCGTCAGACAGGCAGAGAAGGGCGCTGGTCCTTGGGCCCAACCATCTCTCGAGGCAGGACGCCCACGGGGGTTGCTATCTACACGTGCTCAGCTGCTGCTCGGCATTCAGAACCCGCTTTTCTAAGCCCCAGGGCACCAGCCAGGGGATGGGATTGGGAGAAGGGAGGTGACTGGGGAGTGCAGGGGAAGGCACGGGAAGGAGGAGTACAGAGGGGCTGGGGTCACTGGGAGGGGTCCGGTCACTGAGCTGCTGAGTCTGGGTTGGGGCAACCAGGAGAGTGCGGGGGAGGGGAGAGGGGAACGGGATGCTCGGGACACTCACTGTTCCGTGCTCCTCAGCCCTCTCTCTCCAGGGTCCTGGAGTCCTGGTCACAACCTTGTGCAGCGATGCTGGCGGGAAGTGGGGTGAGGGAAGGGGGCGCGCGGGGTGGGCTTTCAGAGTCCAGTGCTGGGCTCAGAACTGCACACTCAGCCTCTTTAGATGTCTCCTGGGCCTGGGACATCAACCAGGAAGAACACTCTTAACAAAGCCAGAGCAGAAAGGAAAGTCTTCCAGCGGAAACCACACAGGGGAGTGGCCAGACGAGGGGAGGCGCCATCAGAGTCCCGTGCTGAGCAGGAACTTAGAGCCAGACTCCCGGGCAGGCCACACTGCGGGCAGGCCAGGGGCACAAGTTCAGCTGGGCAGCTGTGCTGGGTGCAGGCCCGTGAAACATGGAGGGACAGGCCTCTTCCCGTGAGCGCCCTGCTGGTCCATCATCACCCAGAACCTGCCCAGAGAGCCAGGGCTGAGGCTCTTCAGGAAGCTGGGTGCGGGGCCCAGCCCAGCTCTCAGGAAGGGTGGGCCCCCTGAGTCTGCCAGGGCGGTTCCTTATTGGGGCACCACAGCGGATCAGGGAGCTTCTTCCCCAGCCCCTCACCATTGTCTGGGCCTCTGAGGCCCAGTGCATTGTGGGCATGCCGCAGGGCACAGGGTGCCCTGAGGTTGTGTTCTGACGCGGGACCGTCGGCCATTGGGCAGCCCAGCACCCCATTAGTTAACATGCCCTTGGAAGGGGGACAGCCCGCGCGCCTCCTCCTTGCAGAACAAGACCTCTGGGGAGCTTTCTGCTGGTTTTGTAGGATCAGAGAGGCGTGGGCTCTAGACGGAGGAGTGACGTTAACTAACTCACTCCCTGAGTGCGGTAGTTCCTGGGGGTGCCTTGGACGGACCTGGCCCGGAGAAGCCCGGGCCTCGGGGGCTCCAGCCCATTGCTCAGCTGGGCGCAGACCCCCGTGTGCCCGATTCGTCTCTCTGAGCCTCAGTTCACTCATCTATTAAATGGGACATCGTGTTTGCCACGAGGCTCAAATTCAGCAAAAGATGTTAGTAACCTTTAAAAATGTTTTATAATGTCATTTTTTTAATGGCCAAGAAGCACATTGGAGGACATTCAACAGCCAGCCTTACCAGGAGTGGAAAGTCCTGCCCTGGGAGGCGGATTGACCAATGGGCCCTGGGCCCTCCATGAAGGGCCCTGCGACCCGCTGTGTGGTGGGAGGGGTGTCCCACAGCTCAGTTTAACCCTGACACTGCTAGTAGTTAGTGCAGGTCTCATGGGTTTAAGGGCTCAGTCCCTCAAGATTGTGCCCCACCTTTCTGTGCAAGTTGGCAACAAATTCAGAGGTCTTGGTGACCCGCTCTCACAATTTGCTGGAAGGACGCACAGAACTCAGACAAACACGTCACTTATGGGTTTCTTAGAAAGGCTAGAGCCCAGGAACAGCCACTTGGGCGACGTGCACAGGGCGAGGGGCAGAGGACCCTGTGGAGGCCTTGTCGCTAGGCACGTCTGATCTCACTGGCCTTGAGGACTGAGCTCATCGCCAGCCCCCCTGTCCCTGTAGGTCCTGCCTTGGTCTTTCCGGTGACCAGACTCCATTCTGAAGCTACCCAGAGGCCCTCACTCCTGTCACTAGTGGACAAAGGGCCCCTTATCACTGCAGAAGCCCCAAGGGTGGGAGCAGCTGGTGTCAGGAACTGGGGACAAAAACCTGAGGTTTATTCGTTGTTCCATCACCAGGTGCCACTAGAATTCTGGGTGGAGACCCCAGGCCTTGGAGTTCAAGGTCAGGCCGAGAGAGGCTGATCGAGCAGAAGAGTAGCAGAGAAATGTGCTCCTTGGTGCCCCTCTCCACCCACCTTCCCAGCCAAACAAAAGCCTTGGCTCCCGGTCACCTGTCCCTGGTTTTACAGGTGTGACTGATCTGTGGGGATGAGTATAGGAGCTTCAGGGCCCAACGCTATCGGCTACGGAGTTTTGGAAACCTCTGACTGATGCTTTGATTTGGGGCACGTCTGGAGGGCCAACAGAAGGGGGTGTGGAGGCCCCGAGAAGCAAGGGGACTTGGTCAGATGTCCCAGCAGGACATCAGCTAAGCTGGGTCGGAAGCCACATCTCTGCATAGAGGCCAAGGGCTTTTCTTTCAGTGCACGGCACTAATTCCAGGTCAGTGGAGTTTGGAGGAAAGGGCGTGGTTTTTGGAGTCGGCAGGCTCACCTCTGCTTTTAGCAGCTTTGTCCTTATGGACCGGCCACTGACCTGCCTGGCCTCAGCATCTCTATCTGTAAACTGGGAAGAACGAGCCTATTTCACCCTGTATGAAACCACGTAAAGCTCACGGGTGCAGTCGGCACAGCTGCTGGAGCCCAAGGTAGTGCTGAATACAAGTCGACACACCCTATTTTCTCTTATTTTACCTTTCGAAAGACCACTTATTTTTAAAGGGCCGACCCAAATGGTGCCGCTTCCAGGAAGTCTTTCCTACTTTGACCCTTCGTCCCACGGTTCTTGCAGCAGATCCCAGAGCCTGTCGTTCAGCCATGCGTCCCCGGAGGCTGGATAGTGCAACGGAAAAGGAAGGGTTTAGGATCTGCTGGGTCTGGGTTCTGAGGCTGCCTCTTCCCCCAGCCAACCTTGGGCAACACCTGCTCTTCATCCTGTCTGTAAAGTGAGGAAACGCAGCCAAGCTCCACATTGCCGTGGTGGTTAAAGAACAAGTACGAACTTAACTAGCACAGGACCGGGGGTGTAGCACAGGGTCGAGTCATGTTCTCCTTCTGAAGGTCATGGGTTCCTCCAGGGCAGGTAACTGGTTTGTCTTTTTTTGTATCTAGAATGAGAGCCCAAGGCTTTGCACAGTGTTGATGTTAAAATAACTATTTAAAGCGGAAGTGATTGAAAACACTACTTTCATTTTAATTTCTAATAATATGTGGGAACACAGTCTCATCGTGAGAACTGCAAGCAAGGTAGACATGGCTACACTGAGGTCACCACTGTTCCTAGTATGTTCTGTGTCCTTCCAGACACAGAGAGACACACGCACACAGAATGCCTGTATAAAATATATAGCGTTGTCATGTAACACAACACACGTTTTATTCTAAGACACGCCGAACTGTTGGAGACGTAGTCCTGGGGGCACACAGAGGACCCCGGCCCTGGGCGGCCTCTCATGTGCCCCCTGGGACCGTGCGGACGTCTCTTGGGATAGAGACCTGGAAGCAGAATCCAGAGGTTATGCACCTTCTACGGGTCAGTAAAACGCATGGATAACGGGAAAAAGACAATGGGGTAAGCTTTGCTAAGAGGGTCCCTTTAAATAGGTAGCGGCTGCTGAGGACGTGGGACCCGCAGACACCTGAGCCTCAGCTGTTGGAGCCGCCAGACCTGATGCTGAACTCAGCTCACGGCCGAGCCGTAGACGACACGGAACAACCGCTGCTGCGTGGACACATACGGACTCCCTTCCTTGTAGCTGTTGTCCCTTTGGCTTGCATGTTGGAAGTAACCAATCTGATTGAACCTAGTGCCAACCGATGGCCATTGGCACCGATTCAATGCCAGCAGGAGTCCCCAGTTCGAGTTGCAGGAAAGGAAACTGCATTCAGTGCACAACAGCTCAACTGTGATAGAGCTTGGCCGTGAGGAGGCCATGGGGCCGACGGGCCCCGCGTGGTCCTCCGCGACTGGACGGATATGATGTGCCCCTCAGCGCTCGGCTCCGTGCAGGTCCGCCCTGACCGGCCCTGGTCGGCCCTTTCTGCTCCGGCCCTGGCGTTTCAGCTCCAGCCAGCGAAACAGTCCTCGGTGGAAAGAGACGGGGCGCTCGCAGAGCTTCAGGGGAGTGACTTCCACGGCCAGAAGTCCCTGGCCCTGCTCCCTGATTGGTTTGTCTTCATGCAAATGAGGCTTACAAACCCCACAGTGTGATTGGCCGAAAAGTGCTGTCCTGTTTGTCGGAATGGAGTCGCCTCGGATGGCCTGGTGAAGCAGCTGATGGGAGACCCAGCTGCAGCAGCCCTGATTGGACGGGGAAAGCAGCCCTGATTGGACGGGGAAAGCAGCCCTGATTGGACGGGGAAAAAGCTTCGGTCCTATTGGTTGAAACGGGATTCCAGGAGCTGCTTCATAAGGGCTGGCTCGGCGGGCAGGGTCGCCGAGCGGGTGGGCGGTTCGGTTCCGCAGGCGGGCGGTTCGGTTCCGCAGGCGGGCGGTTCGGTTCCGCAGGCGGGCAGCTTGGTGCAGGCTTCTCTCTGAAGTGCAGTTTGCAGGAGGCGCCCTTTATGCAAATAGAAGCGGCGGCTAGGCTCTGGTTTTTAACATTTGAGCCCAGGGAAGCACCCGGATTCCTTCTTAGCAGGCGTCTTCTTTGTCGGGGGCCCCACGACTCAGCAGTTCTTCATTTTCATGACATAATTACGATGTGTGGATTTTGCCTTATAAGCCATGCCTTTCTCTGGTCTCTCCAGGGCACTCCTTGGGTTCCTGCTTGGATCGGGTCTCTCCTGAATTTGAATCCTTGAGACCCCGAATCAACTATTAATTTGTTTTACAGCCTCAAGTCTTCATTGGTTAACCCGACAGACAGCCCTTCTAAAAGACACGACCGTATCCTCCTTCGGCGCTTAGGGAACACTGCTGCCCCGCACTCTCGCCTACCTGGGGACCCATTTACGTCTGGCCGTCTCCCACGCGGGGGAAAGGGGCCTCTCTGTTGTGGGAACCTGACTTCCCTGATCCCGAGGGAGGGAGAGAGGCCTGAACACGCGATCGGATTGCTGACGGTGCGCCGGATGCCCCGAGCCCAGCTTTGTCCCAGACCCCCGCCCTTCTCCAGCCGCACTTTCCCCCGGTGGCCTCACAGCCCTCCGGTCGTCAAGTCCCGCCAGCGCTACCTTTTACACAGACCGGACCTGACCCTCCCCCCGCCCTGCGGTTCTGCCCTGATACCGCCCGCCATCGCCTGGTCTCCGGATCACAGCGGTCGCCTCCCGCCGGCTCCCCGGACTCCGACGCTGCCCTCTGGTGTCTGTTCTCAGTCCCACGGCCAGGATTAATCTTAGAAAGCAAATCAGGTCAGGCCACTTCTCTGCCCAAAACCCTCCAATACTTCCTGTTTCAGTCAGAGGAAAAACCAAAGTCCTACCAGTGATTCAACAGCCACATATAACATATTTCCCCGTGTTCCTCTTCCCCTTTCCTCTAGTGCCTCGGGTCCCGTTTTGTTCCTTGAGCAAAAACGTACCTCAGGGCCTTTGCACTGGCTTTCCCATCGCTTAAAATGATGTCCCCCAGATAACCAGAAAGCGTGTCACCTCCGCTGCTAAAAAGTAGTGTTACAGAAAAAATGAAGTGACCAGACACTGAGGGGTTAGGAGCACGATCTTTATTTACGTGCACGGGCCCAGAGGAGACAG
>PVJD01009980.1:30791-57587 GCA_004026545.1 Mormoops blainvillei
CAATAGCCCCGCATTCCTTTTATGCTGGGCCAAGTGGGGGAAGGGTCTTGGGAGGTATAGATTTGGCGCCGAAGGGGCTTACAGAGGTGGGAGATAAGCATTTACAGCATTTGTCAGGGCAAATGGTGTCTCAATATCTACAGCATTAATCAGAGCAAATAGCATTTCATCTTTGGTATCAGCCTCGATTTCCTCTACATTAGCAGCCCTCTTCCACTCTCCCCACATATCCTCTGGTACCTTTTATTCTGTTTCATTTATTTGCCCCGCACTTGCATCCCTGACCTTACAGATCGTGTTTTTTTTCTTTTTCCTTTCTGTCGCCCTCACCTGCCATTAGAATGTTAGCTCTGTGAAGACAGAGGTTTTTTGTTTTGTTTGCTGTTGTACTTCCTGCGCCGAAAACAGTGTGTGGTCCGCCATGTCGGTGCAATAAAAGCTGTGTTCATTGAAGGCCTTCGGGACCATTTCCTCTTGATTTTTCTAAGCAGCTACTCACTCTGGCCATTAGATGGCAGCCAAGTACGTTCTGTGCCGGGAAACAGCCTCCAAAGTTTGGTCAACAGAGGACCCTCTGAGGTCCAAGGTTTCCCAGTTGTGTTTCCGGTGCTTTGGGGCCTTTTAGAAGCCAATTAAAAAACCCCCTTTTACCCAAATAATACTAGTTTATCTTAAACATTAACAGGCGAGGGTAAACTAAAAGTCCGTCCCATATCCCTTTAGAAAAAAATGGATCTTTCTTTTTATATTCCAATGATTACAACTTTAATGGAAACCATGGTAACTTCTGGAGCTTGGCTTCCCTGAGACTTCCCTCTTCCCTCTGAGTCTGCGAGTGTCCGGGGTGCTGCCTCCTGGGGGTTGCGGTCAGTCTCCAGCACCCCACCCCGGACCTACTGCTCTTACCAATCTCGCTGTTGTCTCTATGGTCTCAGACGTCCTCTTCGTTCTCCTCGGATATTGGCCTTGTCTCTTCTCAGACCCACCAGTCCCGGCCCTCGGCTCTTCCCTGGCCCCTCCTGAAGTGTGGGACAGGCTTCCCCCATCCTCCGCGGCAACGGGAAGACGTGACTCTGTGTAAGACTGTCCCGAAGGATCGGGATAGAGGAAAGATCGCTCACAGGGACTGCTGCCGACCTCGTTCTCAGAGCCCACAGGCCAGGGCCGTGCTCAGTGCCCCCTTCCCAGCCGGCGCTCTCCTGAGCCCTGGGTGGTTTCCACGTGACATGGGCAGATCACTCCCCAGCCCCAAGAGTCTCCAGCCTCCTCCCGACCTTGGAGGCCTGGTCAGTCTGGCTTCAGGCTCCAAGAAAGAGAAGAACTTTTCCCCCTCCCATGTCCACTTGCAACACAGGCCCCAGTGTTAACCCACTTGCAGACGGTGGGTGAGGACATACCTATTCCCTTTAGTGTGGGGTTGGTCCTGTGGAGCCAACAAAGAAATTGCGGAGGTCTGACAATTTATTTCTTCAAAGCCTGTATTATAGGCCTTGGTAAAACTGTGTACTGAAATCTTATGTTTAAAACATAATCTAGTCCGTCCATTTCTCCCTTGCCTCTCTGCCCTTTCTTCCTCCTTTGAATCTTTTCTCCAGTGTGAAGTGGAGCAAATACCCGGACGTGGTGTCTCCCCTTACCATGGTTTGATTTTAGTCACCCGTCAACTTGGACAAGGCTACAGATAGCCACATTGCCCTCGTCCAGCAACCAAGTGGTTTCAAGGCAGAGTAAGGAAAAACCGCCAACCCACTTCTCCAACGTAACCCGCAGGGGTAGTTCTTCCAAAGGACACAATCGCCTTGCATCATTTATAACAGGACACACCCTCTCACTCTGAGTCTTCTCACGAGACGTTAACTGCGCTTAAGTCTCGATCCAAAACTATAACTGGTGCCTGCGTTACTGACCAAGGGGGCTCCCTAGAGCCCTGGTAAGACACACAAAGTCTCAGCCCAGAAGGAAGAAATCATTCATGACTTATTGGAAGCTCTTTTTACTTTGAAGCCATAGAAAACTTATAGAAAAATTACAAGAATAGTGAAGTGAAGCTCCCACTTAGCCTTTACCTAGATCCTCCGATAATTAACAATATGACGTGTTGGCTTTCTAACTCTCTGTATGCTTACTACTCTTTTATTAAATTTTTTTTTTGCTGTTCATTTGAGAAAAAAATTGTAGATGTTGGGATCTTTCACCTGTAAGGACTTTGTCAAGTATAAATGCTTCCTTACATAACCATAATACGATGACAAAAATCAGAAAATTTAACATTATTGCAATACACTATCAAATTATGTACAACTTTTAAAATGACAGTTTCCCTTTTTAATTTAAATTAAGTTATTAGGATTAAAAAAATAAAATGTAGAATTATGTAGACTAAAAATGTCCCTTTAAATTTCCGCATCATGTCATCCACTCCCCCGGGGTAACCAGTGTTAACATTTTTACATAAGTAGAATTACAGTTCTCGACAAACTACAGACATAGGACACATTTTTCTTTTTAAGTTGATTTTTTTTTCTCAAATTATTTCACAGATCCTTTCCTGCTAATACAGATGGGTCTATCATTCTTTTTCCTTTCTGTATTTGTATAGTATTCCATAGTTTGTATGGGCTGAAATTTATTCAATCTGTCCACATTGATGGTCACGAAGCTTGTTTTCATTTGTATTTTACTGTTGCCAACCACTCTGCAATGACCACCTCGGCACAAACGCATGTCTTTGTGCATACACGTGAGTGCCTGTAAGGGCTAGATTCCTAGAACAGGAATTTCTGGATTGAAGGAAACAAGCTTTTAAAAAATTTGGTTCGGAAATGTGCTTTTCTTGGGAACTCACTTATTTTTCTCTTTCAACCACTTCTTCGAGCAACTGGCCCTTGTGTCTCCTCAGTTTGTCTTCTCGGAATCTAATTGGTCAAGTGTCTGGCCCTTCTCTTAAAATATATACAAAATTCAACCTTAAAGCTCATGCTTTACGCACCATTGTAACTTTTGGTTTCATCTTTTCTCCTCCATGATCTCATTTTTAACCTTGTTTAATATATGCAGCAACTTAATACAATTTTTATTTTACTTTATCTGTTTGTGTATGTACATCTGCATACTGAATCCTTCCAGAACAAGGTGGGTGGTGAGTGCCTAAAACGGTCAAGTTGAGGATTTTAATGACAGTCCTGGGCGTGGGGAGAGGGGCAGGGAGTAGCATCTGCTGAGTGGGGTCGGCTTCGCCCCGGGCACTTTGTGGAACTACCTCACTTCATCTTCCCGACACTTTTCTAAGATGGGGGCCATTGTCCCTAGCGTGCAGATGAGACCAGATCTGGGAGACTTCAACGCCCATGCCTTCACCCCTGTGTCCCCTTCGGCCGCCAGTGTACTGCAAGGTGAGCTCTGAGGGTGATTGGTGAGTGTGTCCACCTCCTGCAAGCTTACCACTCGTCACGTCCAAGGCTTCTTCCAAAAGGCATTGGGATGCAGGTCGGATGTGCGCCTTCGGCTGGCTCTGGCCCTCACTGGGGTCGGGGGAGGCCTGAGGCTCTCAGAACACACCTGCGTCCATCGCATTAAGTGGACTGTCACCTACCCTCTCCCCCTAGAGGCTTTGAGCTAGAAAATAGAGGTCAGGTGATGACCTTTGAGTGCATGTATCAAGCCCCACTGATGGTAATGAAAGCAAAAGGGCTTTAGCTACAGCAGGAAGAACTGGGATTAGCTCTGGGGCAGGACTTCTGCCCAGTGAGAGGCACTACGTGCAAGAATGAGTTAAACCTGCAGGTACGCATGGAATTCCCTTCTGAGGGCCTTTAAGAACAGGCCAAATCCGCACCCGTCTGCAGCTGAGCATGGAGAAGTAATGAGGCCCCTCGCGGCTGCCCTGCTAAGCCTCCCTAGAAAACTACCGATCCCGAAGTCAGCTCGCCGTTAACCCCGCAACGCAAGGCTCTCTTTCGTGACAGAATTCACTTGCCGCCACTAGGTGGCGATCGTTCAACAGAAATGAATTCCTGGGGCAGGGTGTGTAGTTCATCCATCCGCGTGCTCACAGTATCCTGCACAATTCCAGGCATAAAGTAGATGCCCAACACAAGATGCAAAATTTCTAGTTGTGCAAGACTGTTCAGAGGTTCTGGAAAATGCTGATCTGATTCTAAGCTCAGCCCCCTGCACTGGCCCAATTAACACTGTCCGAGGAACAAGAGAGGAAGGGTCCGTATTTCCTTCCATTGCTTTCTTTGCTTGTATTTCTTTACTCACGTCTGGGTTGACTAAGGGAGCCAGGTCTTGGTTCTCCTATATTGCTTCGCACTATCGCAGACCCTGATGTAATACAGGATTAAGACAGGGAGAGGGAATGGCAGAATCAGGAATGAAAGCTGGAGCTAAGGGGGTGAACTGAAGACCAGAGACGTTAGGCTGACAAGCAGGCTCTGGGGAGAGTGCTTTTCTGCTGCCCAGCTCAGAAACCGGTGGGCGAAGAGATGCCATTTCACAGACACCAATATAAATGAACCTGGAGGTGGATGTGGGGAGTGATTTGGGGAAAATGGCTCTAACCTTGCAAGCTCTGGTGTGGGTCAGGGGACCCCAATGTCAGTGCCCAAGTTCCATCAGCAGCAAAAAGGGTCCCCAGGGCCAGGGATCACCAGGCAGAACACTGAGCCTAAAAGGAAAGCTTCCTTCTCTTTGTACAAACTCTGGGGCATCCGCTCTCAGGACTTGGGGCTCAGCTCTGGGCCCCACAGCGCCGTGGAATGACGCTGAGGCTGCAGAAGCCAAATGAGAGACGCTGGGTCAGGTGCCCTGTCTTCCCATTAGCTTGCACACTAATCCCTCCTTAAGCCTCTTCATTCCTAGTGTCTGTTCCTTCTCCACAGGTCCTCTGCTTCCCAGCATTCCTTCCTGATGACTTGTGATGATCACCTCTTAAACTCTTCCACCTGCCTCTGATCTTACCGCCTCCAACCCATCATCCACGGAGGCAGCTGGAGAGACCAAGCCTCACCCCAGGATGAGCTGCCCCCGTCGTGCCCTGCTGCGGTGTGGCATTCCAAGTCCCCTGGCCTCAGTCCGCCTGCCAGGCCTTACTCACATCCCCTCCCCGTGTGCTCTCCATCCCAGCTTCGTCTTCTCGGTGCCCAGGAGCCACCATATCTTGTCACCCGCTTAGTTCCTGGGGTCAGGCTGTCCACGCTGCCCGGGGTGTCAGTGCCCTGCTTGCTGACCTCCTCCTCATCTACGTTTGTAGGGCATCTCTTTCTTTTCCCATTCCCTTCCTCCCACCAACCGGCAGAGGGCTTGACAGGTCTTTGGTGTGTGTAATAGGTATTTGAAAAATTGTAAAATTCATTGAGCCCGTCCGATGGACACAGAGGCTGCCCTGCGGGTCAGACTCCTCAGCCCAGAAGGACGGAAGCTGAGGAGGAACACAATCGAAAGCTGGGGAGCCCTAAGAAAACCAGAGGGGCACCTGAACTGGGGTGCGCCTGTTCCTTGGTCCCTGGACTGTTGCCGCCTCTGCTCTCAGATCCACCCCACCTCTCTCTTGCAAGCCGTGCTGCCCAAGCCCCTTGCCGCTGGTCTCTGTCGAGGGTTGGCAGGAGTTTGGAGCTTGGGAGGAAGGGAGAAGTTGGGGCATTTCTCCTCTCTCTGCCCTGGGTGGAGGAGGGCATTTTCTGGCCCTGGCTTGGGGGTTTTGGGTAACACCATCACCTCCTGGGCCCCACAGCCCCGGAGGGAGGCTTGCACCCTGCCGTTGTGAGTTTTTGAGTTACTTCGCCATCCTCGTTTGGCTTTTGAGCCTTCTCGTCACCGCGGTGGCCCATCTTCTGCACGTGACGTGCTAGAGCGGCTTCGGCTTTCCGGGTGGGCAGCCTTCTTGCTTAGACCAGCCGAGGGTTCAGCCGTGGGGTTCCTGGATCCACCTCGGTCCTCGCTTCTACTTAGGGGGCCCCGGCCTTGAGGGCAGTATTTTTGCAAGGCAGCCATTAGCGGCCCGTGTCAGAGCCTGGCATCACTTGCCTTAGGATGCCTCAGTCTATTACATGTATATCGTATGTAACACATACCTCATGACTTCTTTGGAAGGCTCTGGGGATCTGGGTCCTTGAATGAACCACCATCGCGTGCCCTTTGGCTCTCGTGGAGGAGGGCCTGGGAACTTGGCAGAACGAGGCGAGGGTGTAGCCACGCATTCCAGGATGCTGGCTTCCCCCCGTGCCTTGACACCCGGAAGACGAATGTATGAAACACTTTCAGAGGGCCGTAGACTTCAGGGATTCATCAGGCCCAGCGCTGGTGCCAGTAGCAGATGTGAAGGCCGTCCTGAGCCGCCCGGCAGGACCCCGCAGCCCACTCGTGCCGGCTCGTTAAGGGGAAGGGGCCTCTCAGGCGGCTCTCGGGCGGGAGCGGTGATAGGGGACCATGCCAGGAGCCAGAACTTGGGCTGGGTGGGCCAGGCCTGGCCCCATGGGGGCTTCCCATGCTCCTTTGCAGAATGGCAGGAGGTGAAGAGACCCTTTCCAACCTCTGGTGGAGCTAGAGGCGTAGGGATTGAGGCTCGGGGAGGGAGGCTGGAGAGGAGTTGGAGTGGCCGCTCCGAGGAGGTGGCTGGGACCAGGTGCACGCTTCTCCCGGAGCAGAGAAATAAAAATATTTAAAGCTTCGTTTTGACAAGTCAGTATAACTCTCATTGAGTAAGGAGAGAGGAGGAAAGAAAGAGCTTTTTAGCGAGGAAAAGAGACCTGCGGACCAGAAGAGAAGGGCATTTCTACGGAGCTCATCGCGGGAGGATGTTGGGGAAGACCGGAGCTCCCCACGCGCCGGCCGCGGACGGCCACGCTGTCAGGCCGGGCTGCCCTCGCTGACTCCGCGCCTCCCTGTGCCGCGGAGAGGGAATGCCGGGGTGAAGAACTCACAGCTCCTGGCATGAGGACTGTGGGCCCCCCCGCCCTACCTGTGGCGACAGATAACCAAGCAGCTGTTCACGATTGTGTGTGATGCGTGTTCTCACACCAGGGCGTGTTTGCAGCTGTGGAGCTCGAAGAAGCAGCACCTCCCCGGGCCAACTTGGGAGGCCAGGGAAGGCTTAGGAGGAAGGGACATGTGGGTGGGATCTGGAAGGATTTGCTCTGGTTACCCAGGAAAAGAGGAGGCGGTGGGGTGGGGAACGGTGTGGAAGGCGTGAGAGAGTGGTACTCAGAGGGAGAGAGAGAGAGAGCTGGGCCTGCTTTGGGAGTTGGCGTGTGGGGCGGGGAGGTGCGGGTGGGGTGGGGATGGGGAGACTGGAGAGGTAAGGGGTGGTGCAGGGTGTCCTGCAAGGCTTGCGGCTACTTTAGGGGTTTGGGGGACCGTGAGCAAAGGGGAGGGGTGAGAAAACCAGACCGATGGTTTAGGCAGGCCACGCTGGCTGCAAAGGGGAAGCACGGGGTGGGGGGTGGGGGAGAGCAGGAAGACGAGGGGAGAGGCTGCGTGGGCGGCCGCTGTCACGGTTCACCTGACACTGCTTCCGGTCACCCCCCCTCCCCCCACCCGGTTATGCTGCGAATGCAGACAACGCTGCTGTAACAGCCAAGGGGACAGACGGGGCCTGTCCCATCGCTGACCAGGATCCCTGCGGCTCCAGTGGGGCTCCCTCTGGCTTGGGGAGGGGGGCACTTGGGGAGCAACTGTGGGAGGGACGTCAGGGCTGGCCAGGCTCCGCACGCCCCAAGCTTGCACGAGAAGCGCCTGAACGCCCCAGCCCCACACGGGGCACCCGCTGCAACTCGGTGGGAGGGGTGCTTTGCAGGTGGAGGCAGAGCTTCAATGGCAGCTGAAGACTCGTGAGAGGGCGCGTTTTGGGGGAGTGTATGTGAAGGAGGCATCTCTATACAGCTAAATTCCTTTATTAACTTAATGAGTTTGGCTGCTTTCCTGGAAATGCAAGTGCCACTTGGCACCACTGCTGCTGCCTCCGAAAGGCTGTCGTTAAACTGAGAATCTGCAGGAACGCTCAGTGGCGAGAAACGCAGCTGCCTGGGAGGAGGCGGAGGATCACGTGGACCTCGTAAGGGGCTTCGGCATGGAGCAGCTCACTTTGGGGCCGGCGCGTCTCCTCCGCCGTCCCTCTGGTGGAGGAGACGCAAGTCATTACCGGGATGATCCAATCTGTCCAGGTAATAATGAGTAACATTTAAAGGACTAATATTAGAGTTACAGCAGAGTTCCAGTAGAGACGTCAAGGGGGTCAAAATACCACTCTAATCTTCTCCACACCCCGATCCGTGGATGCAGCCTCTGGACGGGGCTTCCCAAGGCAGGATCCGAGTGTCCGGCTTTGTTCTTTCCACGTCGCAGCCCTAGTGTCAGACCCCCAGCCCCGCTGGCGGAGAACCTCGAGGCGCACAGTATGCTTCCCCCAAACCCTGGACCAAGCTCGGAGCACGGAGGGCTGAGACTAGAGCACTGGGCCAAATGGGGGCAGAAATCTGCCTCCCCATCCCTTTTGCCCTTGGGAATGGGAGGGGGATTAAAATTAGGGGGAGACCGGGGGAGTTCTTGGACGTTTGGATTCATAATATTGTTGCGACGCTCTTTCTAAGTTGAGTTTGGACCTGGTCAGACGTGGATGCCATGGGGCAATGAAACTTCCCCAAATGATGTTAGCCCAAGACGCCGCCTGAATTCCTGCGCTGGCGGGTCCCCAGGAGCCACAGCTATGGGAGCCACGGCTACAGAGAGCGTGGGTTGGAGTGGCCGCCGCCAGCACCTGCTGTTTGCCGCCTCGGAGAAGTGGAGGCTCAGAGACGTGAAGTCACTTGGCAAAGCCCACCCAGCTGGTCCGTGCCAGAACTGGGACTGAAGTCCGATGGTCTTATTCCAAAGTTGGGCCCTTTCCCTTGTACCTCTCCTTGTGGACGGGGAAGGTGCGTGTTGGGGGAGCCACGGAGAGCCAGGTTAGGGCTCGGCACCTCCCCGCGCCCACCCACCGGGGAAAATGCCCGTGGTTCCCGCCACCCCGTCTTGGCTCCCATCCCAGGCAAGGATTCCACATGGTTGAGTGCTTTTATAAAATTTTTATTTTTCAATTACATGCTCATTGTAACAAATCCCAATAACACGTAAGTGGATCGAGTGGGTGGAGAAAGTCCTTTCCTCCCCCCAACCTGTCGGAGACCTTGTCCGGTGCTTGTCACATGTGGGTTGACGGCGCTAGCTCGGGGGGCAGGCTGCCAGGCCTGATTCTGGGCTCCCGCATATACGAATGCACAGCCCTGGGAAAACCCCTTTGCTTCTCGCTGCCTCAGTTTCTTCATCTGAAAAATGGAATAATAGTACTTACCTCATGAGGCGGCCGAAAGAGTTAAATATTTAGGTAAGTGCCTTGCAAAGAGTAAATATTCAAAAAATCATTAGCTATTTTATTTTATTTATTTTTAGCGAGAGGGGAGGGAGGGAGAAAGAGAGGGAGAGACACATCCATGTGTGGTTGCCTCTCGTGCGCCCCCTACTGGGGACCTGGCCCGCCTTCCAGGCATCATGTGCCCTGATTGGGGAATTGAACTGGCGACCCTTTGGTTCGCAGGCTGATGCTCAATCCACTGAGCCACACCAGCCGGGGCTATTTTTATTATATGGCTGGTAAAACCCAAAATGAGTATGAACGCTATCCATGCTGTGTGGCAACTTTCCTTTCCACGTAACAGTAGGTTGTAGACTTCTTTCCAAGTCTGTACATATGGCACTTTTTAAAACGGTTGTGTAGAATTTTATTTGCATGAAGGTACTATAATTTATTCATTTAGCTATGGACAGATGTTTAAATTATGGTCATGTGCCCCCTAACAACATTTCAGTCAACAACGGACCGCATATATGATGGTGGACCCATAGATTATAATGGAGCTCGATTTCCTGTAAGAAATGGAAAAATAGGTGGTTCAGGAGGGGTTTTTCTTTCCTCTGATGGGAGCCATATCTGTGGGCTTGGCAGTTGACTCCCCCTGTTCGCAGCACCTCCATTTGAGAGCAGAGGTTTTATTCTAGTCATTCAGCCACTGACCTGTCTCAGCACAGAGGAGCCGGTCCTCCCAGCACTACCAATGCAGAGGCTGCAACAGCACCCACACACACCATTCTAGCCTGAGGGCCTTCAGAGCACATTGCTGTAAATTCTTCGTTGAGGACCTGAGACCCTGGACAAAGACACAGGTCCACAGGTGCCACCTTAACACGAATTAAGTGCCACTACCACTTCAGGAAAGGCTTTCTGGGGTCGTGTGGAGCCAGCCTGTGCCTGGACTTTGGAAATATTTTCAAGGTTGTAATGATGTAAACCGTAGATGTATTATTTCTTCCATCACTTCAATGCCAGAGAGAGTCCCTTAGGCTAGATAGGGCCAATGGGAACAAAAACAAATTTCTGAAATAAAAATATTGGATCCTCGGTTCTACACCCTCTCCACGTGAACCCTCTTTTCTTTTTTTAAAAATGGATATCGCAAAGTTTCTTTTTTTCAAACCTCACCTGAGCATTTGTTTATTGATTTTAGAGAGTAAGGGAGAGGGAGAAGGAGAGGGAGGGGTGAGGTTGGGGGGGGAGAGAGAGAGAGAGAGAGAGAGAGAGAGAGAGAGAGAGAGAGAGAAAGATTCATGTGGGAAAGAAACGTTGATCAGTTGCCTCCCGTATGCACCCTGACCGGGGACTGAACTTGCAACCTGGGTATGTTCACTGACTAGGAATCGAACCCGCAACATTTCGGTGTGCAGGGGGACGCTGCGACCAACGGAGCCTCCTGGGCAGGGCTAACCATATCACCATATTTCTTAATCTGCCCCCCACATCACCGTGACAACACCCTGCGTTCCCTTATCTCTCCATCTTGATTTTTTTTGTTCCTGCTGATCCTCAGGTCACCTTTTATTCCCTCCTTGCAGCCACTATGATGGCGATCGGCGCTTTACCCAGCCCGTTGCTCCTGGATCATTTCCAATTAATTTAGCCCACGCCCCTGTTCATGGCGCAGCGCCGACAGCTTTGATGTTCTATTTCTGACCCTGTGGAAAGGAAGCGGTGGGAGGGCTCGTGGGCCCGTGTTCGTGACGTCTGCGGCCGCGTGCACGAGCGCCCGGGCCTGCACAGTCACTCACCGCCCGCTGACTCACCCGGAGCCGCGTTCAGTCCTGCACGCTCCGTGCACGGTAAGTGCTCGGCCTAGCGGTGTATGTACCATTTTTTATTTTTTATACCATGTTTTTACTGGACTCTTCTGTGTTTCGAGATGTTTAGATACGCAAATACTTACCATTGTGTTACAGCTTCTTGCGTATTCAGTGCAGCGACGCGCTGTTCCCCGTTCAGGGTCTAGCAGCAATGGGTGGGACCGCTAGCCCGGGAGGACGGTGGGCTGTCGCACCGGGCTCGTGTCTGCGCCTCTCTCCTGGTCGCACGATGATGAAGGCACTTCCCAGCGCATTTCTCAGGACGTATCCCTGCCGTTGCACAATGCGTCGCTGTATTTCCACGAAAAAAAATTATAAGCAGTGTCGCGTTACACGGTCATGCCAGGGATTCTGTAGGAAACCGGTTCTAGAGGTGACATCACCCGATTTTAGGGTATACGTATTTTAAATTTGATTATCTACTTATACATTGTTGCCAAAATAGAGTGCCAGTTATATTTTCACTGACAGAGTAATAAGAAAGCCCGCTTACTTAACCTTAAGCAGCGCTAGATTTACTTACCTGATAAAAGAACTATCTAATTTTGTACAAGATAAAGATGTTTGTACTGCTAACCTAAAAATAAAAGGCCCGTCAAAGCGAGAGGCAATAAACATTTATTTGAGATCGAAGAATAGCTGTTCAGGCAGAAACCCAAGTAGTGTTCTGATTAGGAGATGGAGGCAAGGGGGCATTGCCCAAACGGAAGAGAGACAGTAACATCAGTAGAAGGAAGACATTTCTCTAGGCGCCGAGAAGCTACCATAGTGATGCTGATTCTAAGCAACGGCCTTTGACTTTCAGCCTGGCAGTCATCAGCCCTGTGGTCACATCTATTGTTACCCTTACAAACTGCTCTTTGCGACACGACGTTGCTTCAGGCCCGGTCCAGGAGTTATTTCGCCCTTTGAACGTTCCAACGGTTGAAAGCACAAGATATGCAAGGCAGCTCCTCTGGGGTGGCTGCCCTGGTTCCATTTCGAAGTGGCTCTGTTTATGTTATTTTTATAGCGCAAAGGTTAGTTAGGTCCCTGCTCCGCACCATTGACGTGCACAAACACTGTGAGAGAGATCGGCAGCCCGTAGAGAAAAGACATAAAGCCCCTTCAGCGCGATTTTGAACTAGATGAGTGTGTGCAGGGGGCATGACTCAAACATCCTCCCAGCCTTACGATATCTACTCATTGTTACCCCCATTTCAGAGATGGGAAAACTGAGTATTGGAGAGATTAAGTAGCTTGCCGAAAGTCAGGCAGCTGGTGAGCGGCAGAACTTAGAAACTGAGCCCCCACCCCCGTGACGTCAGGATGTGCTCTGTCTGTCCAAGCGGGCTGTCTCCAGGCGGAGTTCCACGGAAGCAAACGCTTTGGATTGGAAGAAGCTGGAAACTGCGCTCGCTTGGGATGCAGCCCCAAGCGGTTCACTGTGCCACGCTTCTTGTGTGGCTTTCGAAAATTTCCCCATCTCTGAAGCAGAGGGGCTGAGCTCTGACAGAAAAGCCCTGGGGCCATCAGAAAGCACTCTTGTCCCTGTCTGGCCCTCAGGATGGAGGGTCTGGGAGTCAGGCGGCAAGACAGCTCTTCTCCAGTTAGGCTATATTAGCATCCCTGCGTGTTTCCATCAAACAGCCCATGGGTCTTCGCGCTTTCCTTTTCTGTGCGTGTGTATCGGTGTAGTAAATCCTGAAAGCTTCTGTTTTTATTTTTTTTTAAACAAAATAGAATCAGAGCCTTTTGTGTTTAAAAGCTGTGTCCATAAATCAGTGCTCTGTGAATGGGAAACACGTGTGGACCTGCAAAGACAGGGCTTTGAATTATTTATCAAGAAGTGACGCCACTTGGAACCTTAGGTACACTCTGCCCACAACAAAACTGGGCGTCTTCCCTGTGTGGCTTAGGGATGCCATGTGCGGGGCCTCTCGCCATCTTTTCAACTCCCATGTGCCTCAAGCTGCAGCCACACCCCTACACTCACAGGCTCCCCGACACTTCAGGCTTTGCCCAAACTGCCTCCTCCCCTGAGGCGTCTTTTTCTATTTATACATCGCAAATTCCTGAGTCTGCTAAGAGCCATCCTTTCAGAGCATTTCCCATCTTCCGCTGCCACGGCTAGTAGCTGCCTCCTTGGTGTGTCTGGCTAGATACTGAACGCTTCAAAGGCAGGGCTGGTTACACCTGCACGTCCAGCCAGCGATCATGTCAGGCGCCTGGTCGGAGTTTGGGGTTATTTAGAGAGGGAACGGTTTGGTGTCGGCGAGGGGGGCGTCTGTGTTTGGTCGGCACGGTGTGTCTGGCACATGATGCTTATTTAACTTTGGGTCCGATGTAACTCATGCTTCTGTGAGGGGCTTGGATGATGATGCCAGAGGCAGATGCTTTACCGACTTTGCAGGAAGTGCAACCCCGGAAGCGATAGTGAACACATTTGGACGATTATTTGTATTTGAAAAGATCCTGCTAGGTTGACAGAATTGCCTGACATTCACAAGATGATGCGGACTGTGGTGTTGAAGTGTTACTAATAAAAAGGACTGCGATCAATGGCTTTCAGTGTTTGGGGTGACGGAGAGGAAAGAGTCACAGGTGACTAAGGTGTTCAACAGCCCTCCACGTGTTCCATGGCTCTTCATACTCCTGTTGAGGGCAAGTTTAGAAGGGAAGGGACATGAATGTGGAGAATTCTGTTCCCTGTATCCTCTGTGCTTGTAACGACACCTGGAACTCAGTAGGTGATCAGTAAATATTTGTTAAATTATGAATGAGTAGTGTAGTGACTTTGTGTTTGCATTCTGCTTGGAATAGCCTTTGCCTCCAAATTCTTATGAAGTCTTCAAGACTATACTCAGGAGTCACCAACTCTAGGGCGCTTTCCCTAGTGAGTTACTATCCACTGGGCTGTTATTAGACTTTGGTTTTAAATATAGGGCTTCTAGCGTGTTGATGTTATTTGCTTAGGGCACTCATTCCCCCGTTAGACTGAGTGCTTGGCAAAAGCAGAAAGTGGGTTTGATTAATCTCTGATTGACCAGTGCATTCCATATCATTGGTGCTCAATAAATGTTCGTGGACTGAATGGCTGAGAATTGCTGGCACATGATGCTTATTTAATTTCCAGAAAAACCTCAGTGGTCTGAGGACTAGAAACGAATCAAAGGACGAGGTCTGTGATGATGGGGGGCAGGGATCTAAATCTTGGGTTCCAGAGATCCCAGGGTGTCACTAAGAACAGCGATTCATCCAGAATTTGCAGGGAGACGTGTGAACCAGGGGCTAGGCTGTTGGTCTGTGAAAATCGGTAGGTTTGATTTCCAAGCTCAAATCCTCAAATTACCCTGTAAGAACTTACCTGTAAATTCAGGTCTTCCGACTCTAAACCCAGCACGTGGTGCGCTGTGTCACTGCTGCGTCTGGGGCGTCGGAGCTGGGAGGTTGTAGGGTTGTGACGGGGCCCTGGGCCTGGGTAACAGTAGAAGAGAGGAGAATGTTCCCAGAGTTGAGGTGGTTGCAGAGCTGTAAGAGCCAGGTGTCAGCGGACCGTGATCTCGGATGTTCAAGGATGATGTCAGGGAATAGAATGCAGAACACCTTTTAAAGAATTCCACATACTGGAATTACAGAAACAAACTTCAAGCAAGCTTCCGCATTAAAGATACTTTATTGGCTCCCAGCATCCTAGGAAGGGCGGATCAGTTAAGTTGTAGAGAAAGCATGGAAGTGCTTGGGTCCCAACAAACAATTGGAACCAAAGATTTTGATACCAGTCTCTCTCCCACTCTCTCTCACTCCATACATTTCCTTTCAGGCATGTCTGTTTCATTTGCTGTTTCCATGATGAATAACTTTCTGAGTCTTACTTCTCCTAACTTGAAACACCAAAGAGACTGACTCTCTAGGACGCGAATGAAAATATACCTAGGGCTGAGACCCAGTGGTTCGGAAGGAGTGAGGTGCTCATTCCATGACCAAGGTCCTCTGGCCATCGGGTGGGATGGAAGAAGAACTCGTAGAGTAGAGTAGAATAGAGTAGGTGGGATGAAGCAAAATCATCGGGAAGACATCTAATTCCTCATCGTATGAGAGGAGATATATAAATTAGGATGGCATTGGTTGCAAGGAGGATAAAACCGGACTCAAACTGGCTTAAACAATAAGGAGATGTATTGGTTTATATAATGTGAAGCCCAGTGGTATTCGGGTACTGCCATGGCTCCCGGGTCCACTTTGCTACGGTCCCCTCATTTGTGGTTTCCTCTTGCTTTGTCTTTAGACGTCTCATTTTACACAGGCAAAACAGAGCTAGCAGTTTCTGGCGTCACTTCCACACATTATGAAATCCAGAGGAAGAGGACTGGAGGCGGGGGCCTGGGGCCCAAAGTTCATGCTCTGAAATGCTCAGTCCGCTGCCTCACGGAGGCAGCACGAGTGCAAAGCCAAGGGCGCTGGGAGGTGGAGAGCCTGCTTATGCAGACCCTCAGGGTGAGCAGCGTGAGCTGTCACCGTCAGAAACGTGTGAGGGCTCACTGCTACTGACCAAGGGTTGGACTGTGTTTTATAGACCTTAATCCTCAAAAGGACTTGGGCATAGAAACGATCCGTTTGCCCATTTTAGACGCGAGGCAATCGAGGATCAGAGAGGCGTATCCATCTGCTGAAAACCATGTCACAGCACCGTCAGGGCCGAGGCCACAGGCCAAACTGGCTCTGGCTGACCACAGAGCCCACGCCTGCCCACGGCGCTACCCAGCACCACCTTGGCGGCCAAACGGTGGCTCCTCCTCTCCTGGCTGAGAATGACAGCTCCACCCCGATGCCCTGCAGGTGGGCACAGGCGGACTGAGGTCCTGGACTTCCAAAGACCCACTGAGACTTAGTCCAGCGTGAGAAGTCCAGACGCAGTCCCTCTGCGGGAGGGGTGCCGGGGAGCTCCGGACCTCCGCACCCTGGGAGGACAGCGCCCATGAGCTTAGATGAGCTGGATCGGGCGCACACACGGCGCTTTGCTTCTCACGCCGCGCTATGAACCTCCAATTCTGTGCCTGCCAGGCAGGCAGGGGTGAGTGAGAGCCGCGTCCTCCCTCTGAATCAAGTACTTCCCACAAACCCTTTTCTCCCCAAAGTCATTAATAACAGCCTCCATCCCCGCAGCATCTGCTGACGATTTATTATTACACGGGTAGTATAACATTTTCATATCCACAACATTTTTCACCCCGCGTTGAGTTAATTACAAATGACTCACAAGCAGGAAGCATTTCCTCCAGCAATCCACTGAGAACAATGGGGCGCTGTTCTCCCCCGCATCTGAAGCAAGAATTTGCCACCTTTTTTCTCCAGCTTCCACCGCCTTCCCTCATTTGTCACCGTGGCTCTGAACACGTCACACGAACCAACAGAAAAGGCCTCTGAAACTTTGGACTCAGAGCTCCTTCCTGCTGAAAGCAGGTCCCACACATGGTGGGCCCTTCTTGAAAACTGAGTCCTAGTTTCTCATTGGATGGACAAAGAACTTTTCCTCAGGGCGTTCTCTCTCTCTCTCTTTCGCTCTCTCTCTCTCTCTCTCTCACTGCCTATGTCCATAAGATGCACAAGAAACTGTGGTGTCTGAGGGACTCGAAGACCCCTTAGTGAGGCGACAGAGTGCTGCGAGGCGGGGAGGAAGGCTGGCTGAGCATGGCTCCCCAAAGTAGTGCATTTTCTATAATGTCAAGGTCACAAAATAACAGCTAATAACTAATGTTTATATCATTCTACCGCGTGCCAGGCACTGTTCTAAGTCACACACGACAGAGCATCCTCACAGCCACTCTGAAGAATCTCCTATGAGCATTCCCATTTCACGGATGAGAAAACGGAGGCACGGAATGCCCAGTAACGTGGGATTTACCTGGCATCACACAGCTGCTGAGGGGTGGGGTCAGGATTCAAGTCCAGGTGGTCCCACACTAGTCTGGGCTCCCGTCCACTCTGCTGCCCAACTTGTATGTAGCTTGCAACCTACTTCCTTTCGCAGGATCACGGTTTTGAAGACTATAAAGCAGAGATGCTGGGTGAAGCGGTGTGAACAAAGACCATGAGTTTTGTAGAAAAGGCAAAGGGTGGCACCCTTTTTAGGGTCCCTCTCCCCACGGGGCAATGGGATCTTCCTCTCCCTTCGCCTTGTTGGAATCACCTCCCCCAGCTCTGTGCCTGTGTGGGATTCCAGTAGAAGGGACATCCTTGGCATTGGAGGATCTGGGTTTGAGGCTCCGTGTCATCCCTGGTTGGCGACCGGGTGTGAAAGGAACACCAGATTTGTTCCACTAACCTGCTCTGTGCCCTTGAACATGTTTTTCTCCTCCCTGGGTCTGAATTTTTGCATCTGGAGAACAAAAGAGTTGAACGGGGGTGATGGCCAATGTCACATCTTGCTCGAATGGCAATTCTAGTACAGGAGAGAAAAACCATTCATTCAGTGAGCCCACCCGGAGTCCTTCTGGTGGTGGCCACATGGAACACCTCGTGGAGGGCAACTCTGAGTTCCGATTTAGGCTTAAAGGAGACGAGTGCCTTGATCTATTTGTGAGTCTGCCCGAGGGGGACAGTGGTGACTGTCACAGCAGCTCTTGGACACGTTAGTCTCACTCGCCTCACTTTGCAGATCGGGCAGCCAAGACTGAAAGAGGTTAAGTAATTTTCTTAAGGCCTCTCCGTCGGGAAATAATGGAATTGGGATTAGGAGCCAGTTCTTCTGCATCTCTGCTGTTTAACAGTCGCTGTGTAATAGCTAATAACGCAACATAATAGCCCTGTATAGTAGCTAATAATAGTGGTCATAATAGCCAATAATGGCTGACATTTATTCAAAACTCACTATGTCCTCACTGTGTGTGGTACATTAAATTATTGTTCATCACACATTCCTTTCTTTTTAAAAGAAAATTATTGATGTTAGAGAGAGCAAGGAAGAGAGAGAGAGAGAGGAAGAGAGAGAAGCATGAACTTGTTCCACTGTTTATTCTTGTATGTGCCCCGACCAGAGATGGAACCTACAGCCACCTTGGAGCATCAGGCTGAAGCTCTGACCAACTAAGCTACCCGGGCAGGGACGCAGTCCTCTCCCCTCAACCTCCAGTCCGTGGGAAATGAGTGGGAGAGATGTGCTTGGTGCTGTAAGACCCTGAGGTCTTGTGACCGTTGCACGGCGATAGCGGACTGATGCAGAGCCTGGCCCTGAATGGAAAGCCCCCAGAGCAGACACCCGAGCCATGTGGCGCTGGCTTTGAGACCGGGTGGCGAGTGTCACAGCAGCCTGGTATAATAGCACTCGTGCCATGTAGGGAAGAAACATTTGGCAAAGCGGGCGCTTGCAATAACTTGGGAGGGGGGGTCGGAAAGTGTGTGTAGCACATTTGTCAAGTTGGTTGAAGAGAACCTGAGGCCGGATGTTGAAAGTATGAACTGGCAGCTGCTACTTCCGTTTGAAAGAGATAAATGCAAGAAGGAACTGGTCGGTTTGCAAGCAGAATTTCAAGGGACTGTAGAGAGCCCAGACATTGCCAGGCTGGAAAATAAAATGACTTCTCACCAAATCAAAGATATGGGCATTCCGACACAGCCTTGGAGAGAAGACCAAATTCAGGGCTTGATGTGTAAGATTTTGCGGGCTGTTCCGCAGCGGGAGCTGCCTTACAAGCACTCTGCCTACTGCTCTGCAAGCGTTATCTCGCTTAATCCTTATGATTATCCCTTAAAATAATGAACCTGTATTTTTCAGGTAGGGTCAAGTCAACCAACAGATTAGGAGATGATTGACGGGGATGAAAAGATAGTTTGTCACAATTCTGAAGAGGAAGAGCCATGCCATGTCACACAGGGCCACGTGGGGAAGCACCAGGGACAGGTAGGAAGTAGAGGGAGTGACAGGAGTGTATGGCAGGAGCCTTTGTCGCTGTTTCCGTGGGAAGGAACAGGCAAGACAAAACGAGCAAATTTAGGATTGGCTACTTTGAGTAGCTGCAGTGAGTTCTGGAGTGTGGGGCCTGCATCTTGTTAATGCCGCCCCAGCCTGGTCTTAATTTAAGGTGTACAGGCATTTCACTAAATCAATGATAGTCAGGTCGCCAAAGGGAGAAAGCTTTGCAAGGGGAACCTGAGCCCCCAAGGGGATTTTCCCAGAAACTCATCCGGCACAGGTCTCCAGAGCAAAGCAGCAACTGGCGTGGGCCAGCGGTGCCAGGCACGGCAAGCAGCCAGGTGGGCAGCCCGGCAGAGCCTACCCCGCTTCCCCGGGGCCGCGCGTGAACGCGTGCGGGGCTGCCGGTCGGTTCCTGTTTGCCTGGATGGATTACTACGGTCAGCGTTTGTCCTGAGTGGTCGGTGGCTGTGCCATGCTCGTTAACTATTTTGAATGTCAGTCTTGCATAGTACGAGCCTTTTAACCCTGACAACCTCCTCTCGTGATGATGTATTGCTTTATCCCCAGGTCCGGCCCAGGCCCATGGCGTGCACCTGTGTTCAAACTCTATGTTCATATAAATGAT
Organism: Mormoops blainvillei; assembly: GCA_004026545.1. Classification (NCBI taxonomy): domain Eukaryota; kingdom Metazoa; phylum Chordata; class Mammalia; order Chiroptera; family Mormoopidae; genus Mormoops; species Mormoops blainvillei. The sequence goes on from PVJD01009980.1 coordinate 50,519, forward strand.
TTATCCTGCACTTGTGCGACCGTCCGTAATACTGAGGAAGGAGGGAAAATGACCCGAGCGTGTGCCCTCGTGGGCCACAGAGGCCCTTGCTCCAAGCGGATAATTCTCAAACCCTTCCTGTCGTGTAATTTCCTCCATGGTTGTGTTTGATCGTCGTAGACACGCTTTGACTGGGGCATAATTTTATTCCACTGTGCCGTCAACGTTTTCTCTCTGGCAAAGAAATGAGCTCTTTACTTTCAAACAGCCACCTATTGCTTAGTGTTGCGTCCGTCCTTCGGAGAGCGTTCCGCCCTCTGAGATAGACACCCACGCGGCGGGAGCGAGAGCCCGCCCCTGGGCCTTTGCCGGGCTGTCCCCGTCTCAGTCCCACTACCTGTGGTTTCAGCTCTTCATTCCAGTGGCCCGAAGCCCGGCCGCCTGGGCGCTCAGACCGCCGTCTCCCCCTAAAGCCCTGTGGGTCGATTTCTCAGGGCTCGCTAAATAACCGCCAACCCCGGGTGAGTTCCGAGGCCCCCGCTGCCTGTTTCTGAGCGCGGTTTTGGGCTGTGGACCCTCTGGTGTCTTTTTAACAGCCCCTTTGGGGCAGAAGGGGATGTTCCTGTCCCTTCCGATGCCGAGCTGAGCCGCTCATCCTTTTCGTGCCGCCCTGACCCCTACCGGTCCCGCTTCCCTTATTGCAGCCCAGCCCAGCGAAGCAGTGCAGGGCCATGCAGTTGGGGAGGGGGGGGCTGGGAAAGCCTCCCGAGCCCGTGAGAGTTGAAAGATGTTCCCGAGGGAGCTCCCGTTCAAGACGCTGAACCAGGCACACACGTTATTTCCTCTCCTGCCACTAAAAATCGCGATAGAAGAGTACGAAGACTGTAATACCGTAAGAAAGGGGACAATGAGAGGGACAGTGGCGGAGAGATTCCGACAGATTTCTGGGAGGCAGAAAGTGCGGAAAGAAATGCTGGATGATGGGATGGAGCGGAGAAGCTCCCAGAACGGAACATATACAAAGGGGCCCTGGGGGAGGAGTGAATGGGAGGCTTAACGGAGCCCGGGGAAGGCCTCGGGCTTGGAAATGATGCGCGGGACCTTGGGCTGGCCTACGATGTGAGCGAGCCAGACCAAAACAGGGGGAATAATTGAAGAGCGGAACAAAAACGGTCGTCCTTCACAAACCCGCTCCCTCTCCTCCCAAACATAGTCTAGATGACGGTCTGAAATTCGCCTCCAGGACAAAACAGGAGTTATTCCTTAAGAAATAGTGCAGCATCTGGAAGGAATTAGGGCAGTGAGTATGGGGTCGGGGCCCCAGAGGAAGGCCATTCTGGCATTTCAGAGGGGTCTTGAGTAATTGTCGCTCCCTGATCATTCAGTGGATGAAGCCTGCCAGGAATGGCACCCTGCTGGTACCTAGGAAAGCTGACCTCAGAAGAAACAGAGATGATTCGGGAAGAGAAGAGAGCCTGCAGCACACCTCCACCCCAAGCCTTTGCCTGTTTCCCGAATGTCTTAGACTCCGGGAGTGGCCCTGTTGCAGGTCCTCTCTCTTGGCTCCATGCAGCAAGTCTCCATGCCGTCATCTGGCATCTCATTAGGACATCTGACACCTTCACCGCCATGTCCAAAATGGTAGCCATTCACCACATGTGGCTATTCACACTCAACTTTACATTAATTAAAATTAAACATAAAAATTCATGTCATCAGTCGCACTGGCCACATTTCAAGTGCTCAGTAGCCAGCCACATGTGGCTAATGGCCGCCAGCGTGGACAGTGCAAAGAGAGATCATTTCCATCAGTGAAGAAAATTCCCTTGGACAGGGTCGATCTATACATTAGGTTTCAGCCAAAACTTGCGTTTGGCATCATTTCGTAGATTTATACACATACCAGTGCACATCAGTCACTTCTCTTTTAAATAATTTAATTTATTTTTTATATTTTTAAAGTCAAGTATAATTTATGGATAGTAAATGATCCAAATCTTAAGTACACAGTTTGATGAATCTTTAATATGTGTATAGCACCACTGTGATTGCCTCTCAAATCAATATGTGGAATATTCCCGTGACCCCAGGGAGTTCCCGTATGTTCCTCGGCAGTCAGTATCCTGTCTCGCCCCCTTACCCTTCTCCCAGGTAGCCACCCTGAAATCCACCACCGCAGCTTAGCTGGCCTGTTCTTGAACTCACACGTGAGATCATACGTGATGTAGCCCCTCGCATCAGGTTCCTGCTCTCAGCATAACGCTCTGACATTCATTCATGTTGTGCATGGAAAAGTAGTTTGGACTGTTCAGTTGCTGAGTCGTGTTCCATTGTATAAATATATCACGACTGGCATATCTGTCCACCTGTTGTAATTTGGGTTGCTTCCAGTTTTTGCCGCTAACGAATGGGCACGTGGGAACTTTTGTTCTCAAGTCCTTTGGCTGCATGTCTCTGCCTCTTTAAGGTGATCTTTAGGGATTTTTTTGGTCTCAGTCACTGTCATCCTGTGACTACAGAGCTGACCGAGGGTGGCGTTTCCTAGGTGAGAATTCGAAGCAAACCTTAGCAGAGCCCCTGGTTTCCAGGACAAGTGAGGGGGGGCGGTGAGTATAACATTTAGCCAAGGGAAAGGACAAAGAAAAACATTTGGGGCAGATTCGCTGAAGGCCGAAAAGTGGGTCAACGCCCTTGGATACCTGCTTGTGGCGTGTTTTATTTCTTAGGGTTTCGGTGTGAAACTGTGGGCTGGCACCTAAGCAAGGGAGGGGGAGGCTTGGGGTCCCTAGAGGTCATTGGAAAGAAAACGTGCGTTATTGGAAACCGGGGACAGGAAACGGAAAGCGAAGGGTCTGCTGTTCACTTGTTTCTGTTGGCCCCTGGTTCCTAATCAGCCCCCGTCTGGCCCCCACGCCGTGCAGAAGACTATACCTTTGCTCTCAGGCCGTGTCCGTCCGTCAAAGCCCTCTCGCTGAACTCCCCTCTGGGCAACAGGGGTGGGACAGTCCTAGGGCTTTGCAGAATGAGCATTCATTCTTTCTGTGCCGGCTGACTCTGCCTCCTCCACGGCCCATGCCCCTGGTGGATTCCCCGCCTCCCTGGGGCCGACCGCGTGCGGGCTCCCAGACGCTGAGCTGGCCCAGGCTCAGCACCCTACTGCTTGATTCCGGGGGCCCTGGCAATGCCAGCCACCCTGTGACCCCTACCCTTCATCTGCACCGTCCCTGCGCTGAGTCAGGCTTTGTCCCTTCTTGCCTGATCAGCGCGGCGGCCTTCTTGAGGGTCTCCTGGAATCCGGGCTGATGGTCAGAAAGCTCTCTCTAAGACTCAAGTCTGGGCCTGTCTCTTTCTTCACTGAAACACTTCAGTGACCCTGTGTTGCCCGCAGGATAAATCTGAACCGTTAGCTACGGCGCAGGAAGCCCTCTGGGTCCTGGCCCACAGTCGCCTTTGCAGTGCCCTTCCCCGACCCCCCATACCTCCCCTCACTCCAGCTCTACCGAGGGCTCTCCTCGCTCTGCCCGCGCAACACGGGGTGGGGACTAGGGCAAGGGGAGCGCTCACTGCATGATGAGCAAGATATCAAAGTTTTACATGAAGACAGACCCTGACAGCGTGGTGTGGGGCCGTACCGGAACTGAGGCAACGGGAAAATGGGCACTTTAATGTGAGTTTTCTACGTTTGTAAAGACTTCATTTAAATATTGAAAAATTGAAAAGTAGGTATATTAACACTCACAGCGTTATTTTAAGTTTAAATATTTTATTTTTGCCCAAACCAGAACGTATTATAAATTCACTTTTAACAGAAGCAAACGCATTAGCGATACTTGCAAAACCCAGTTGTGGATGTAATGACGTCCTATTTTCCTGGGGACCAGATGTTGAAACTGGGCCACCTCGGTTCTACTTCCCGGCACCCACTACTCACTAGATATGTAATTCGGGGCGATTATGGAGCTCCTCTGCACTTCAGTTTTTTTTTTTTATCTCTAGAAAAGATGTGGTAATAATGGAAGCTCTCTGTTTGGGCCGTGTGAGAATTGAATGAGATATTCCACGTGAAGCATTTACAAAAATGTGAAGTCCAGAGTAAGCTCGCCAAAAAAAAAAAAAAAAAAAAAGTGAGGTCTTATCGTCCCCAGGTGCGTTCATGCTGGTCCTTCCAGACCCCGTGTAACCTGGAGGAGCTGCCTTGCATCGCTGCGGAAAGGGCTAGAACTCGCCCCTTCTCTGGGCTCCCTGGACTCCCAAGCTTCCCTCCGGCACCTCCTTGACCACACGGCACTGTACTCATGCCCTTATCTTTTGTCTCCGCCACTGGCTGGTGAGCAGCCCAAACGCAGTGACCCCAGGGCATCTGGAAAACCAAGCCTCGGCCATGTGTCGTGAACTCGCTCTGTCAGCAAGTGAGCCCAGACAGCCCCGGTGCTCAGCTCTGGGCTTGCTCTGCTGTGACGGGGGGAGAAGAAAAGGTTTCTGCCCTAGGAGGGTCACAGCCTGGAGAAGAATTGACTGGCAGGAGGCACAATGACCCAGAATCACAGGCCAGTCTGGAATTTAGTCCACGAAGGGGCAGGGTGAGGGGTACCTAAGGGTCAGGGAGGTCTGGCAGTGTTCGAGAGGAAGCACCCAGCCCTGCTGTGCCCCAGAGGCCTTGGTGGTCTTGGACACAGTGGAATGAGCCCTGCTGAAGAGTCGCGGAAACTCCGAGATGATCCCTGGAGTCTGAGCACCACTTCAGGCTGTGCTCGGGGGGTCCTGGGTAGGGCTAGTGTCCACCGTATGGGCATCCGTATAGTCAAAAAGAGGGGGTGTCCACTGGTTTTATTTCGGGGTTTCCCACATCGTGGGATGTGGTCACAACTCTTCATCTCAGGAGGCTCGCACCCATTGGTTCTGCTTCCAGCTCCTATTCTAGGACGTCTGGGAACCGCCGCTTCTCCTCCTTCTCGGTGTCAGCGAGGTTCCAACAGAGAAACAGCAAACAGTAAGATGCACGTGTGCACATACATCTGTGTATATGATTATGCACAGGGCTGTGTGTGTGTGTGTGCGTGTGTGTGTCTTATCGCACGGAATTGGTTTATGCCACCGGGGTGCTGGCCGGGCAGGCCAGGCCATCGGGAAGGACAGGCCGGGACTCTCTGGCACGAGCTGGAACTTCTGACCCCAGGTAGAAACCTCAGTTTGGCTCTTCAGGCCTTTCACCTGATTAAACCAGGGCCCCCAAGAGTCTTGAAAATAATCTCCTTTACTTAATGTCAACTGATTATAGATATTAATCACATCTACAAAATACCCTCTCAGCAATACCTAGATTACTGTTTGATTGAAGGACTGGGGACTATTGTCTAGACAAGTCAACACAGCAGACTGACTCTCACATTCCCCTAATTTATTTCCTCTATCTGTGGAGGAAGGAGAAAAATAATTATCCTCTTGTCTCTTGTGTAAACCGAGAGGCATGAGGGAAAGGGATTCCCGTGGGTTGGAACTCATGTCTCTGATCAAGTGGCTTACAGCTGGGGAGGTGACTTGCAGAATCCCCTCAATAACTCAAGTAGAAACCGCACTTTTGCCAAAGCTGGTGTGGACATCCTCAGCCCCACGGATGGGAACAAGCACTTCCCGGAGGTGGTGGGGAAGCACCCAGAAGCACACATTTCCCGGGCACCGTCCACTGCCAGCGAGCTGGCCCTGAGAGACTCTCAAACCCACGGCTCATCCAGTGAGTGATACGTCCTTCTAACAACCACACGTGGGAAGCACCGTGTCTCCTCCAGCCACTCCTTCCTCTCTGCATCCGTCTTTCCGCTTTCTACCCACGTATCCATCCACCCATCCACTGGTCGATCTAACCATTTGCCCAACTATCCACCCATTTACCCACCTACCTATCCATCTGTCTATCTATCTATCTATCTATCTATCTATCTATCTATCTATCTAACTATCTATCTATCATCTACCTAATCTGTCCATCCATTCATCAATCCACCTGTTACCAGATGGGGGCCTGGCCCTGAGCGGGTCTGCCCGGGGCCAGCCGCAGTGTGCAGTTCTTGACTCTGTGTAGGAGAGATGTCGCAGCACGAGTCCAGGTGACCGTGGGGGTACGTTGACTAAAGCTGGGGACAGTGAAACAAGCAAAGGCTCAACATAGAAGCAGCAGCCGGAAGCCCAGGCTGGGCTGCCTGAGCTCACGGGACGTCAGACAAGGAGGGACCTGGGGGCCGGGCCAGGGAGTTAGCCTGGGGCCAGTTGCCTCCGCCTGTTGCTGCCTTGAAGGCAAGTCTCCTGAGGACCCTTAGAGTGTAGGAGGTGCGTGCCCGGGGGGAAGAAGAGAGGGAAGGAGGGAGGAAGGGAATGGGGCAGCTGCTCCCCAGAGCGTCGCTCCTGCCCCTGGTCCTTTGTCCCGAGGGTTTTCTCTCTCTTGCAGGCAGCCGTGGGAGGGGGGTCTCGGGAGGGGGGTCTCGGGGGAGGGTTCCGTAGAGTAAGCATCAGCGTTCCAGGTGCACTCTTTTACGGGTGTGGTCTCCACTGATTGGTCAGTGACAGGGCAGGACGTCTTTAGTCACTGCCGCTGGCCCTGGTGTCACTCACCTGGCTTTGCTGCTTCTCTGGGCCTGGAGCTGAATGCAGCTGAAGCCTAGATGTCACCTCCAGGGAGGGGACTCTTTTGTGTCTGGCTACCAACTGCCATTCTGTTCAGCTGTCTGCCTCGGTCTCCCCATTCCACGTGTCTCGACTTACTGGCCTGTCTCTCCCCCACACAGCTATACCTCCACTTATCCACTTTCTCATCTATTCATTTGGCCACATGCCCACTCTCCATCCACCTGGCCCTCCACTCATGTAGATATTTACCGCATGCCTGCCGTGATGCGGGCACCATGCGTAGTGCTGAGGGTGCAGATGGTAAGAGAAACATAAACAGCCCGGAGGGAGCTCCCTCTCTTGGAGGCAGACACAGGCACATACACACCAAACCGCAGTGACACGAGGGGACGTGAAGGAGCGGTGCATGTGCTACGAACACCTTCAGGCGGCAGAACCAAGTCGGGAGGCAAGGAAGACTCTCAGCTTC
>PVJD01009981.1:0-57500 GCA_004026545.1 Mormoops blainvillei
GAAAGAGTTGAACTTTACTCTGGGTATGAAAGGAAGGCACCAGAAGGTTCTAAGCAGAAGTGTGACTTCATGTATTAGTTGGAATTAGGCTCAGTTGCAAGAAAAGCCTGGTATTAACAGTGGCCGGAACAACACAGAAATGTGGAAATACAGTTTTTTCTCACCCAAGAAAAGGCCCACCAGATTCAAGAGAAAGAGAAGACAAACCAGAGTGGAAGACAAGGAAAATGTAATCAAGGGCTGTTATCCAAAAATATACAAGGAACTCTTAAAACTCAACCGTAGGAAAACAAACACCCTGATTTTTAAAATGGGCAAAAGACCGGAACAGACACCTCATCAAAGAAGCTGTAACGAGAGAGATACTCAACATCTGTCATCAGGGAAATGCAAATTAAAACAACAATGAGATACTGTTACACACCTACTTATGTGGCCAAAACCCAAACCACCCGACGACACCAAACGCCGGTGAGGATGTGGGGCAGAGGGATCCCATTCATTGCTGGTGAGGATACGAAATGGGGCAGCCAGCCTGGAAGACAGTTTTCCCATTTCTTACAAAACTAAATATACTCTTCCCATACAATCGAGCTACTGTCTCCCTTGTTATTCACCCAGAGAAGCTGAAAAACTATGTTCACACGAAAACCTGAGCGTGGATGTCAACAGCAGCTTTATTCATAATCGCGAAAACTCGGAAGCAGCCAAGGCGTCCTTGGGTAGGTGAATGGATGACTGCGCCGTGGCACGTTCAGACAGAGGAGTATTATTCGACATTAAAAAAACAATGAACTGTCAAGTCACGAAAAGACTCGGAGGAAAGTTAAATGCATTATAGCAAGCAAAAGAAGCCAACCTGGAAAGGCTGCCTGGTACGTTTCCAAGGCCGTGACAAGCTAGCGCCTTTCAGTCTCTCTTCCCTGGGGGTCACGTCTTTGGCCTCAGGGCACCGCAGTGCCCACACTTTGAAACGCCCACCTGGGAGGCCCAGGGCCCCGGTCCATTCGCATGAGAGCAGGACACAGGCAGGGACTTCCATGAGGGCTCTTGGAAATTCTCAGTTCTAGGGCAAGTAGGTCTGGTCAGGGACAAGTCCTCTGGCCTTTCTTCCTTTCATAAAAGCTACTGAACAGCAATAAGTGGGCCTCAGGCCATTCCTCATCTCCCTGGGGACTGGAGTCCTTCCTGTGTCACACTCTAGGGATCAAGGGTCACCTTCTCCAGAAAACCTTTCCACCTTTTTCTCCCGCCCACTCGCTCCTCCCTGTAACTCCCCAACCCCTTGCCTCGCCCACTCCTCCCTGGCTTCCAGATCAACGCACTGAACCGAGATCAACCCATCACTTGCCGGGACAGCCCAAGGTCAGGGACCGTGTTTTCTCCATCCCTGTGTGTCCAGTGTCCAGTGTCTCACTGGAACCAGTTAGAGCTCAGTAGGGGATGGTTTCATGGCCGGATTGTGGGCTAGGGCACCTGTCTCAACCAGGGCCACCTACCTTAGCCTCTCCAGTGTCATCCACATTGGACACCGAACCCCAAACCGGCCCGCTCTGATGACACACACACCACCGCCTTGAGGCTCTATCAGGCTGGCCATCCCCTAGAACGAGGTCCCCTGAGATCCCCCCACACCAAATATTTCTTCATTTATTCAGCCATTCACTACCCCAACGATATGCCGAGCCGTGCGTTGGAGGCTGGGGACCCAGAAATGATACAGGCCCGAACCTGCCCTCAGTGGCTTACAGTCTGACACCCTCTCTCCTACCTCCCTCCCCGTGTTGCACCCCCTCCCTCCCAGCCTCCCTTCTGTCTCCCCTCCATATGTAAACCTTACTGAGCTACTGAGTAATAGACACAACTAGGCAGAGAGAGGAGTGCCGGGAAGGGGCTGTTGAGAGGTCTGTGGGGGAGACTCCCCACTGGCCACTGGACACCTTGGCATGGGCCATTTTCAGGAGACTCAGCGTGGATTTCTAACCCTGCTCTAGATGAGAAGCTGTGAGTTGTCCTGAGCCCCAGACGGCCCTACAGACTTCCCCATGAATCACCCACTGCCCCTCTCTGCTCTCTAGAGGTACCCACCATAGGAAATTCTCCTTCATGGGAGGGAGGAAACAGAGGGGGAAGTGGTGGGAGGATGGGGATCTGAGGGGGGTCCCTGAACAGGTTTTCCCAGCGTCGTCCTTTCCAGACTCACAGCACAGAGTGCCAGGATGGCAGATCCTGGAGAGCCCGGACTGTCACATTACTTCCTGCTCATGAAGTGGTTTTATACACTTTCTTTGCACACAACTGTGTTGTACGGGAACGTATCCAAGGGAAATTGCCTCATTTGGAAAGGAACAAAGTTGGTTGAGCAGAAAAGAATCACTTCCCCCCAGCTTGAGTCCAGAACTCACCCCAAAAAAGATGAAATTGTCCAACATGTTCCAAGCCCTTTCACTGACTCATGTTGATTGAGTGCCCACTGTATGCTGACAGCAGGAGACCCCCCCCCACCCCTGGGTGAGCAACACAGACAAGGTCCCTGTCCGCAAGGCCTTAGTGGGAGCCAGACGACACACAAGTCACTATGAGGTGGTGGCAGGTTTCGAGCTGAGAAATGAAGCAGAAAGAAAAGCGGGGCTGCTAGGGTTGGGGCGGGGGGGGGTTGATCATTCAAATGGGTTGGTGGTCAGGGAATGGCTCGTTGATGAAGCGGTGTTTGAACAGAGAGGGGAAGGGAAGTCAGCCGCGCCCAGGGACCAGTGTGGGTCCCTGAAACAAGAGTGAGCTTTGCTCGTGCTGGACAGAGCGATGGGGCCGGCGTGGCGGGAAGAGGGGAGAGAGGGGGACGAGTGGCGAAAGATGTGGTCAGAGACATGTCAGTGAGCTCAGTCGTGTCTTGCAGCCTCGGTCAGGCCCCGGCCTCCGTTCAGAGGGAGGTAGGAGCCACAGGAGGGACTTGAGCAGAGGAGGAAACCGGTCTGATGCATTAGGACTTCCACTCTGGGTAGTGAAGCCTAACTCCTTGCCAGCCAGGGCGGACCGCATAATTCAGAATGCCCCCCCCCCGCCCCCCCGCTGAGGACCGGGAAAATTGGACCAAATAACTCAGAAATATTTCAGTTTGAAGGCATTCGAGCACTGGAGGGTCAGCGAGGAATTATCAGATCAAGATCTGGAAGAAGAAAACCCAGAGGGAAGAGCACCGTTCGTGGGGCCTGTTTCCCCAAAGGGCACCTGGCTCTCGGGTATCTGAAGGGTATCCGAAGTGTATCTGAAATAGGAGACTGGACAGCTAAGAGGTGGCGCTGAGCTTTTAATAGACTCATGAGTCTAATGGGACAGAAAGTAGAGACCAGGGCATGGCAAGAGGGAATCTGGTACAACTCGAGGTTTTTTTCCTGAAAAATGAAATTCAGACTAGGGGAGGCCTGGTGAATTCCCGAAGCTTTTCATTGAACGCCCCCAACAGAGGAGGCACCCTCAGAATAAGAATAAAGCAGTCGTCACAGAGCCTGCAGCCCAACTTCAAGTCCTCTCCAGACGTCTCGGCATCTGGTTGCTTTCAGGGTCCCTAGGCCCCCTTGCCATCTGCAAACCCTCCCTAGAAGAGGCTACCACCACTTTTAGTCCACTAACCTCTACAATTTTTCATACTCAGTGCCTAATCATCAAAAATAACCAGGCATATGAGGGAATGTGTTTTATTAAATGATGTTTTGATTTTTTAAAAGCGAAAGAAACAATAGGCAATAGATATAAACATGAGGGGATACAGAGTTATTCGTCACAGACACTACAATAATTATGTTTAATATATAAAAGAATAGAAATGGAGACATAACTGAGAATTCTCAAATGAAAGACCTCAAGCCAGAGATTCAAAAGTACCACAAATCACAAACAATACAAATAGGCAGAAAATGACGGACACATTGTAATAAAACTGCCAAAGAAAAAGACATAGCAGCCCCGGCTGGTGTGCCTCAGCTGGTTGGGCATCATCCTGCAAACTGAAAGGTCACCGGTTCAATTCCCAGTCAGTGCACATGTGTGGGTTGCAGGTTTGGCCCCAGTCGGGGCAGAGGCAATGGACTGATGTTTCTCTCCCTCTCCTTCTCCCTCCCTTCCCCCCCCCCACCCCCCCCCAAAAAAAAAAAAACTAAGCAAAAATTCAAAGCACCCAGAAAATAAGAAAAAGATCACCCTCCCTGAGGCCACACGAAGGTAATGAGCTGCTTCTTAAAATACAACAGAAGTCAACGGACCATGGCATGTGTCTTCAAAGTGGTTAAAAATAAGGTTAAAACTAAAATTCTTTGCCCAGTGGAAACATTTTTAAATAATAAAAGTAAATAAAAACACTTGTAGGGAAGCAAAGACTGTGAGAATGGGTCCTCAGATGCTCACTCTGTGATGGTAAGAGGACAGCTCTGGCCTCGGAGGGCTGGCCCAGTGCAGTGGCAGGGAGGAGAGCAGCCATGAGGTTCCACCTGCCCTGACCGGGAATCGAACCAGCAACGTTCTGGGTTGCAGGCTGGCACTCAACCCACTGAGCCACACCAGCCAGGGTTCCAAAGTTTTTTTAGCCGAGTTAATAGAAGGATGCAATAGCCGTTAACAAAAGTAGGAAGACTGCAGAAGGTGGTTTGGGGTTAAATCAAAGGGTTTTGGAATTGCCAAGTCTGGAAGTCTATTTGAACAACAAATGGATATGTCGAGGAAGCTGTTTGGATAAACGCGTCTGCAATGAGGGGAGAGGTCTGAGCCAGGGATTAACATTTGATAGTAGCTTCAATATATCCCTTTCCTTTTTAACACTTCTCCCTTATAATAATGATGGTGATGACGAGGAAGATAAAATCGTTAACATTTATTGTTTACTGTGTGTGGAGTACTGTGCAAAACATTTCATGTACATTATTTCATTTCAAAAATACTTTCAGCACTCTTGTTTTAAAGACATGAAAACTGCGGCTTTGAGAAGTGACCCGCCAAGGTCAACAGATATTGTCTATCAGTTTCATCCCAGGCATTTGGACCAAAATCCAGAATTTTCTTTGCATTATTTGAATGTCTACTGAGCATCTTCTAGGAGATTATTGTCACTCACTCTTCTGGGCAGAAGACATGCATAAGTACCGGCTGCTCACTAAGCCCTGGGCTGAGTCCCAGGGGCTTGGAGATGCACAAGAGGCTGCGGGCTGGGTGGGAGGGACCCTGACCTCGAGAGACTAACAGGTGGCCAGCAGTAGTGGCACTCTCCAGCCACCAGGCTGGGTCACAGTCAGGCTGCAGACCTTTTGTTTGGCCCACACAAAGCTTCTGAAATCAGGAGATTTTACAGAAAAACAGGAATTCCTGGCTTCTTTTAAGAGACAGGAAGGTCTGGCAACACTGGGCTTACATTCCCAGCTTAACTGGCAGCTTCCCCAGGGTGAACTCCCGTGGCCCAATTCTCACGTATGTGACCTGCTTGGCCCAGGGGGTGGTTGAATTTCTGATGCTTGGGTTCAGCGGTGGCAATGTAACTAGATGCACAGACAAGGAAGTCTTAATGGTCAAAGGAAACTTCATCCACCTGCTCACGTTTTGAGTGGGGGAAGGTTATTCAAACCACAGCAATAACATGTGCAAAAGTATGGGTAGCAAGAAGGGGCATATTGTGCTGTGAAAGCTCCAAGTCTCACCATGTGTGAAGGACAGAAGTGGTGACAGAGAGAATGATACTGGACATGAAGGCAGTGGTCACATCCTGGAGGGCCTTGGATTACGTGCCCAAGTGAGTCTGATCTGGAGAGGGTAACGTGTTCACAGAAAGAGAGAGACAGAGAGGGAGACAACCAGACAGATAGACTCTAGAAGGAGTATATATTGATTGTATTGCAAATCAAAGGTGACTTGCCTGGTCCAGGAGGTGCCTGACTTTGTTGAATGAATCTATTGAATGAATGAACAAACGGACGCATGAAGGAATACACAAAGAATGACGAAGGAGGCAGCCAACCTCAAGTGTCCATTGGTGGCCGCCTGGACAAGGCTTTTAAACTTGAACTTTGCAGTGCAGTACATGACAAAGGATTGCCCAGGGCTAGAAAGGTCGGTGGGCTGGGGGACGGGTGTCTGTGAGGTCCCCATAGAACGTTATGGGGACCCATTTCTGCAAGAACTGGTTACATCTCCATTACCCCAACCTGCCTTCCAAAGGTCCAGGAGCCTTTGCTGCCCCTTCCCAGAAAGCGTCTATTTCCTTTCCCCTCTGTCTCCCGGAACCAGCCCACATGAACCCCAGAGGTTCCAGAGCCTCCCCAGGCGTGGGTGAGGAGGTGGCTTGAAACTGACAGTTGGGCAGGAAAGGACAGAGTCGCTTCAGTTGCTTCCCATAGATGAGAAAACATAGGCCGAGAAGGGGCTCACCTTGCACAGTCAATGGGGCTGAGCTGGCGGTCTCCAAAAAGCTCCTACCAAGCAAAGCTCAGCCCCATAGGACTGTCAGGATGGGCCAGACAACCCATTTCTCCAGGAGAGAGGGGCACTGCTGCTCAAGTGACAGAATGGGCACCAGCTGGGTCACTAGAGGACCATGCGCCTTTCCCAAGCCTCTCCGATATGCTCAGAGGTGACTGCCTTTCATTTAATCCTTAAAGAGCCTTTAAAAGTCAGAGGTTACTGGCCCATGTCTAAACTGAGGTTTAAAGACTTAGACCCCTACTAAGTGGCAGAGTCAGGACTTGAACCCAGGTCTAGCTGATCCCAAGTCAAGCTTGCCGCCCTCCTGGGCATTCTAGGTTGTAGCATTCAAGTCTTAGCTTAGCCACCCCTTAGAGAGGCCCAAATCTAAAGGAGCCCCCCTTTTTATTATCCCACCTTCACAGCCCTCATCCTTATCTGATTTTTTATATATACCAATCCCCTCCCCCGCACACACACACTGTTAGCTACTAGAGTAGGAAAACTGTGTTCCATCAAAGAATCCCTGGGCCTACAGAAAGTCAATAAATTTTTGATGAATGAACGGATGGATGAATGAACTGACCTGATGCTCAGTTTAAAAAGTCACAGTCAAGAAAAGGATGGTTTTACGGTATTTTCCTCAGCAGAGCAGTTTTTTTTTTCACTGTGGTGCCAGCAACGTGCATACCCTTTGTTCTCGGGAGGAGAGGGGAGCAGACGCCCCGCTGGCCCCAGGGGCTGCTCTGCAACAGGCCTACCCTGCAGAATCCCAGGAAAGTCCCCAGAGGTGGGCAGCCCGCCCACCTGCTCCCCAGAATGAGACCTGCAGAGAAACGCAGCGCGGGATGACCTGGATCCACCAGGCCAGGCAGGTGTGGGAAAGCGAGGCTGCCGCGCGGGGTGGGGCTGCCCGGAGCGCCAGGCTTTGTTTGCCGTGTGTATGGCAACCAGAAACCACCGCGGCCAGCACTTCTGCAGAAACCACCGCGTCCCGCCCCCCTGCGTTTTAATCTCCTAAACTGATTTGTCAGCAGCAGGAAGTGACATGAAAGCTTTCCTCACAAAAGGGAAACTCCTCCGCGTTACCATGGGGATGGACTGTAGGCTCACAGATTTATATCACCTTAAAGGTGTATACACCACGAGGGCATCCTTCCTCCGTGGGCGGGGGTGGGAGAAAGGGAAATGGACGCCGGAGGCTGCGAGTTCAAGGCAAATTAGCCACGATTTACAAAATTTCCAAGAAAAGGAGAGGATGCTGTGGAGGCGGGCATTCGGGGTGGGGAGTATCCTAATGGGATAATGGGTGCCTGGAACCACAGAAAAATGTCTAGTTTGCATTGATGCATTTTTTCATGTCCTAGAATTAAAGGGCTGGGTGGGGACTTACCCATTAGATCCAGGGCAAACTGGCCATTTTAGAGGTAGGAGGACTGAGACCGGAGATCGTGGGAGGTCACTAGGAGAGGGGAAACGGGTCTAGGTGTGTCTCCGGGGCACACTCCCAGACATTCATGAGCCGGTCTCCTCCTCACAAGGAAAGCAGGTTTTATTCTCTTCATTTTATAGATGAGTAAACCAAGGCCCAACTAGATAAATAGCTTTTCCACCCCAAAATTATGTGTAAAGACCATGGTGACCCCTGGTTGGCTACAAAACTCATCTTTTCCCCACACCCTCAAGCTGTCTTCTGGACTGAACTAGGACTGGGGTCCCCACTCTTCTTACAGACCCAGGTTCCAGTCTCTGCAATGCCCTTTACTGGCTGCACGACCTTGAACTAGAATTAGAGGGCCATGGCTTCACCTGTACACCTCCTCCGTACAACGGATGTCGGCGTTAAAGGGTTAGTGGGGAGGTGGCTGGCACACAGTACGAGCTCCCAAACTGACAGCCGTTATCACCACATTGTCAGTATTAAATGATTGGCTTGTCTCTATTTCAATCTCCCATGGAGAATCAACCATTTTAATAATTTAAGCATCTTTCTTTTCATCATGAGGTACATTTCTGTTTCCCTAAGAAAAGCAGTTTCAGGCCAAAAGTGGCATTTGCTGGAGGACCTGAAGACCAGGACTGAGATACATGGGGAAGAGCGCTATCACACTGGCTCTGCTGGGGGCGGGGTGGGGGGGAGGGTGCGGCGGAGTGCTTGTGCCGAGAGGGTGAGTGAATCGTTTGTACTGGCGGCTGCCTTAGGCAGCCGCTGTATTTTTCCACTGCCTGGATCACAGTGGAGATTAATTTTGGTTCAGCCAGAGCCTGCCAAGCAGAAAGTGATGGCCCAAGCCCACGGGGAAGTCAGCCATGGCATCTGCCACAGACTCGAAGCCACTGGTACATTTCCACGAAGGGAGATATTGGCAATAGTACATTTCTAGGTTTGATAAAAACACTGGGTACGGTTTGTTTTGAAAGGCGTGAACACCCTTGACATCGGAAGCCCAGCAGAGGAAATGAGCTTGCCAGCCCGGGGCAAGTTCTTAGGCCTTAGAACACAGGGATCTTTCAGGCCCTGGGAGTCAGGTGGCAGATGGTGAACCGATGGGAAAAGGTCAAGGGCATCGATTCTGCGTCAAGGCCTGGAATGACAGGGCTGGACCAAGCCCACTCCTCAGGGTGCTACTGGAGAAACCTAGTCGGATGTTTTTTTTCCTACCCCCTATAACCCTTTGTCCAGGAACAAGGAATGGGGCAGGAGCTAAGGGGTCAGTAATCCAGGAAGTTCACCGCTGTTTAATTCAACACTATCGGCTGGATACTGGGTTAGTGATTAACTGCACCTTCTCTGTTTTGAACTGCTCGGCAAGAGAGAGTAAAAACCCAGAAGACTGCCCCAGAGCAAGTCAGATTTCATTGCCTAGCTTCTTGAACAAAATTATGAAACCAGAGTCGCAAGTGAGCTGCAGGCGGCCGCCGTGCAAAGGCGCTGTGCACGAGGCGGGGATTCCTGGGCGGGTGTGCTCCCAAAAGGCGACAATGGTCAGGCTGGGGGGGTAGGGCGTCAGGTCATTTGTCTATGTTGTACTTGCTTAGAGTGCTTGGGTTTGTAACCCCCTGAGGTATTGTTTTCACCAAAATAAAGATCTTTTTAAAGGCAACAGAGAGGACACACGAGAGGCAAGTGCAAAGCACATGGAATCAGAAGACTAAACAGATGTGGGCCCAGTTCCCCCACCGCCGCCGCTCCGCTATTCCGGGTCTCAGCATCTCTGCGACAGATCTGCCTGAGCTACCTGGGGGGCGGGGGGCACACGCCGCCTCGCATGTAGTAGGAACACATTTACGTCCAATGTTTTGGAAAACTATCATCCTCGTAACTAGCACAGCTTCCAGAAGGGAGGCTCTTTATATGATCCCGGGGCAGGCAGTACATGAGAAATGCAACCCAAGCAAATGGCCATCTTTCTAGCTTTGGCTCTGGGGACACAGATGCCCTGGGTGACATGGTAGGGGTCACATGGAGGGTCTTTTGGATCCAATATTAACAGCTCAGCTACAGCACCTGGTTTTTCATACTTATCTACCTTACAACCCAGACATCTTGTGGGACCGAGGCCACCAAGGTGTGGCATCAGATCCCAACGCCCATTCTGGAGGCACTTGCCCAGGTTCTCCCCAATTTCATCACTAGAGGGACAGGGATCAAGGGGTTGACAAGCAAGCAAGCATTGCCCTGGCTGGTGTCATTCAGTGAATTGAGCGTCAGCCTGGGAATTAAAAGGTTGCGGGTCTGATTCCCGGTTGGGGCACGTGCCTGGGTTACGGGCCAGGTCCCCAGTTGGGGGTGTGCAGGAGGTGTTTCTCTCCCTCCCTCCACTCGCTCTATAAATCTAAAAATAAAAAAAAAAAAGAGCACGCATTGACAGTTCAATAGAAATGCCATAATTTATTCCATTGTATAAAAAAATGTCATCCTTATGTAACAAAATGTCTTCTTAGAAGAAGAAATATATTATTTCAGGTCATAAATAATCGGCAAATATACAACTGTTGGCAACTAAAAAACAAAACACTGGTGCTTTCCACCAGTGCTGAAAACAAACCTGCTTAAGATATATTTACAGGGCATTACAGTACTCGAACACAAAAATTGAGGTATTTGGTTCTTCTAGAAGTGGACGCTGACATTTGTGAAGGCAGTCCACCTACACGAAAATAAATAAGGTATGTTCTCATATGTGTCGTCAGGAATGATAATACTGGTATGTATGTCAAGCATGAAGTTTCTACAAAAAAATAACAAAACAAAAAACGGGGGCAAGCGAAAAGAAATCGGCTCACACACTGAGTCCTTTCTCTTCTGCCCCTTTTTGTCAGGGCGACTTGATGTACCCACTATATATTGGTCCCGAATGTGCTGAGTTCAGCAAACGCCTGGATGCTCAGTCATCACTGTGACTGCTCAGGAACCCAGTGGAACTCGGGCGAAATTAATAAATAAATAAGGACCGGCCCTCGCAAGCCCCCTCCCTGGAGTTATTGCATTTCTCCTCTCAAGAAGGAACCTAGAGTCCCGGTGGGTTGTGATGGTCGCCTCCCGTGGCCTTTCAGCAGCTGGGAGAGGTCGTGATGGGGCTCTGAAGGTAGCTCAGTGCACTGTTCGTGGAGTGGACAGGGATGGAGACGGGGAAGTTGAAGACAGTGGTGGTGGAGGTGCCCCGGTCCAGCACAGACATAGCCGGGCTCCCGGCCTCTGCCGAGCAGTGCGGGGCCAGGACCTGGGACTCAAACTGCAGCAGCTGGCCCATGAAGCTGAAGTTCGGGGAGATGATGCTCCTCCTCTGCTTCACAAACTCAAAGGCCTCGTCCAGCTTGACTCGGTTAGTCCGCATGAGGTACGCGAGGCAGATGGTGGCCGAGCGGGAAATCCCTGCCTGGCAGTGGACAAACACTCTTCCTCCGGCATTCTTGATGGAGTCTGGAAAACAAAGGGTGCCTGGTTACTCAAGAGCTCGGGAGAACGACCCCAGCCCCATACACAGGGTGTCGGAGAAATCTCCTGTGCATCCTGTGCAGAGATGGTCAACGTCCCCTCATGCCGTGACACACTTTGTGGAGGCAATGTGGGCACTGTGCCTAGAACAGGATTTAAACCCAGACCCGGCCATCCACTGAGCAAAGGGATGTTGGGCGAATCAATTCAACTTTCTGAGCCTCGGTTTGCTCATTTGTAAAGTAGGACGTCAAAGTCATAGTCTGCAGGGATGTTACCCACACCAGATTGATTTTTAACGTCTGGAGAAAGACTTAGAAAAACGTCATTCAAGTCCTTGCCATAGGGTTTGGGCTCAGTGGCTTAAGATGGGGGAGTGAGGCAAAGTCTCAGGTATCCACTCCATTTACCTATGAAGTCGATCGCCTCGTTGAACCAGGAACTGATGTCCGCCTTGTGGTTGTCCTCCACTGGGATGCTCTTGTACTGGTAGTGACCCTCAAAATGGTTGGGACAATTGGCTGAGACGTTGATCAAGGCAGTGATGCCCAAGGCATCCAGCATGTCCTTGCGGGAAGCATGATAGGCACTGCCCAGGTACAGGAAGGGCAGGATCTCCACTGGGCCACCCTGAAATCCAGAAATATCCAACACTTGTCAAGCTTTGCTCAAAGTCCATGCGGGGGCCTACGCCCACAAAAACTCCCGGCTGGAAAAGTCAGTTTCAGGAACTGGGTGAACTTTCTCAGCACTGTTGTTGGGCTATAAACAGGGGGTTAAACCCATTCGCCTGGGCAAGGCCAGTGGTCATTTCTGTGATCCCAGCAGTTAAGAGACCCAGCGGACCACTTAACAATGGGATAAATATCCCTGTGTCCCCTGCATCACGAATACAACTGCAGGTCACTTTCTACATTCTCATTAGCACTGCTCTTCCAGGCCCGACAGCTGTTATTCTCCCCTCTGGCATGGCCCGCTACTAACCTGGTCATAGAGTGGGGTGCTGCAGGAGCTGCACCCTGATTCGGCGCTGTCGGGGACATTAGTACTCAGGGGGAGGCTGAGCCCCATGGAGGTCGACTGTTTGCTGCACAGCTCCGGGCAGGAAGCCGAAAAAGCTTCATATCCTCCTGGCAACACAAAGAGATTTCTTTCCATTAGTACCGCTGCTCTAGGGCACCTTCATACAACTCCCCCACCCACCGGGGCTGGAAGTTTACCCCGGAGCCTTTGTTCCGGAGCCAAACAAAGCCAATGACAAGCCCCCAGAATACGACTCGGGCGCCCCCGAGCTCCAGATGGGGCAGGAGCTCAGCGCCAACCCTACTCAAACCCCTCCACCCTGCCCCGGCCAGGCGGCACGGGTCTGGCAGGCCGCCCCGAGCTTCCCTGAGAGCGCACCTTTGAGGAAGAAGACTTGCGCGGTGCGCGCCTCGCGGCAGAGCGCGCCGGCGGCCAGGGCCAGGGTGCCGTCGCGCTTGGCGGCGTCCAGGGCGGCGCTGTGCTCGTCCAGCAACACCACGGCATGGTAGGCGCCAGCCAGCAGGCGGCCGCGCAGCTCGGCGTTGGGCACGATGTGCTCCAGGCCCATGGCGCCCTTGGCCCGGCGCCGCACGATGGTGCTAAAGCGCACGTTGACCGAGCCCGCGATGTGGCCGGCGTTGAAAGCGAAGAAGGAGCGGCAGTCGAGCAGCAGGCACTGCGCCGCGCGCTCCCGCAGCAGCGTCCGCAGGCCTCCGGCATCCAGCGAGCCCACTTCCATGACCATGGCCAGTCCCAGCGCCCCCAGCGTGCAAGTCTTGCTGTGTGCTCTTTGTCTCGGAGCCAAGGGCAAGGAGGCGACGGGCTTCGAGAAGAAGCCCGACCCTGGTGATTTTCTTTGCGCGGAACGCAAAACTGCCTTTGGACTGGGCGAGGGGCTCTGGTGCGGGTTTCCTTGATGCTCCCCTGACTGCCCCTCTGACTCTCCTCGCAACTTCAGTCCCAGTGTCCTTCGCCGCGAAGCGGAGCCGCGGGAGCGTCTTTATATGTAGCTTCTCCCGGGGAGGGAGGGGCTAAGTGAGCGCGGAGGGGGAGGGGGTTTGTTTGTTGAATGGCAGTCACGTGACCGGTGGTGGTGACGTCACCCGCCCTGCCCGGCTTGGCGCCGGCGGAGCCAGAGGCGAAGACGTCATCGACCTCGGAGCGAGATCCGCTGGCCGCGCGCTGGCTCGCGTCCGGGTCCCCCGCCCGGCCGTCCTGCCTGCGCCTGGCATGTCCCCGGGGACCTGGCCCGCACCGCTCCAGCCCAATGGGGTGGAGCGGAGGAGGACGTGCCGCCAGCGAAGGGTTGGCGGCGAAGCGAGCAACGGGGAGGGATGGGGTGCGGCGCAGGGTGGGGCGTACCACCGGCCTCCGCCTCCCCTCCTCCCGGCCGTGCCCCCTACTCGCGCCCCCGCCGCGGTCCGCAGCGGAAAGGGGCTTCCTGCGCTTTTGCGTACGCGTGTGCCCGTTTTTCTCATTTCCTCGTCCCCAGCTAGGGGCAGAATCCCAAGGGAAAGCGATTTACTTGCCCAGCATTACACTGCTAGGGGTGGGGATTGGGGGAAAGAAACAAAAGAGGAGCCTGAAATGGGAGTTGGAGAAAAATTTAAGAAATTTGTCCATAGAACTATTCCTACAAGAACAATCGAGGTGAGTTGCGGTGGAGGGTTTCAGGGAAATGTTTTCCTGTTTCCCAGACTTCCCTGTTACTCAAAAAAATGTACATTCAATAACTAAAATGCCTTCCATTCAGACCCTTGGTGGATGGTCCCGAGAAGCCTTAGCGGAGGAAGACGGGTCCGGGGGTTGAAATCTCAGAGGGTCTCAAGGCGCTCTTGTGGACTGAGGGATTGGGTGTTTGGGGAGATGATAGCGCCCCCCGGGGGCCACTAGACACGTTTATGGACGCGTTTGCTTAAGACGAGTGGAGGTGTCCCATTTCAGTTACAAATACGTACTGACGGCGGGGTGGGGTGGGGGGCTCCAACTAGGAACAGACCCCGGCACCCTCATCCTGGTTCTCATCATTTCTATGGGCCGGGTTCGAAATCAAATCCCAACGCGCTTAAAGGAGGATCTCCAGGACCTGGACAAACGTTTGGGAAGACCCCATTTGGTCACCGCGCCCTGAGCCCTAGTAACGGCCCCGTGGGCTCTGGAGTTCGCTGCGGTGGCACCGAGGTGCTAAGTACACAAACATAAACATTGCGCCACTGGGTCGGGGTGCCGAGTCAGGAACATTCTGCGGTTTTTTCCCCTCTTTGGGGGAGGGGGGGAAATTCACTGCCTCTTTACAGCGTTAATCTGTGATCATATCACCAGAGGCGACTTCTGTATTTGCGTTGCTTAGCTTGTGTTCACACATGCCCAAACTTTCTGCCTTGAGTTCTAGAAAATTTCAGGGTCAAATGCTGTTTTGTTGTTTTGTGTGTTTTTTTTTAAAGGGCGTTTTCCACCTTCAGATAAACATTGGCAGAGGGCAGCAAAGAGGTCCTCAGAAAATGGCAACACCCACCCTCTATCTTAAAAAAAAAATTTTTTTTTGTTTATACTACTTATTCAGCTGAGGACCTCAACATATTTTTTGCATTGAGTCATAAAATGTTACTGCTGCTGACTTTTCACAGCATACCAATTTGACCTGCTGCAATTTTTCTTTACCAAGAGCATTCGTTATGCCTTCCCCATCTACATTTTTTTTAAAAAGGAAACTTTTGAAAATTAAAAAAAATTTTAATTAACAGAAACGTTATTTGAAAAATTTTTAAAAGATTTTATTTATTTTTAGAGAGAGGAGAAGGGAGAAAGAGAGGGAAACGTCAGTGTGACTGACTGCCTCTCGCGCGCCCCCCACTGGGGACCTGGCCAGCAACCCAGGCCTGTGCCGGGACCAGGAATCAATCCGGTGACCCCCTGGTTTGCAGGCCAGCACTCAATCCGCCAGGGCTAAAAGAAACTTTTAAATACAAATATTTAGCAGTGGTGGCACAGCGTGGCCCTGGGGCCAGATGTCTGCTCAGCACTGGGTTTTTCTTCTTTATCCTTTTCTGGAAAGAGCATAGCTTGAACGCCATGTGGCCACTTTGCAGCCGGGTGGTCCCAGGCGCCTCTTCCCCTGGCTGAGCCTCCAAGCTCACATCTGTACAATGGGTCTGCAGCTGCCTGCTTTGTGATGGTTTGTGGCCCAAGGGGAGATGGCGGGTGTAAGGAACGCAGGTCCTACTACTCCGCTGCTTCTAGTGATTCACCACATCCCTGGGTGCCCCCTTCCCAGGAACGGGGTCCTTACCACGGCATGCCTGTGTGTGTTTTAGAGCCTGGCACCAACACTCAGAAGTCACCCCAAGACACCAGAAGGTGTGGTAGGGACAGAGGCTCAGCTCAGGGAAAGGCACCTCCTTGAGACCAGCTAACTAATGCACAATGACTCGGGTCAGGGGGTCTGATGATAGAAGACATAGCCACTGAGGCCCCCAGTCCAGGTGACGGAGATGCTGCTCCCTGCTGCGGGTGGAGCCATTGAGAGGCCCCACGCAATCTGGCCTTCGGTGACCCGTAGCGGGATGGTGAGCCTGGCGGGCAGCAGGCCACCAAAGAGAGTGAAACAATGGACGTTGACTCAGGATGGAACTGGGCGCATTCTGACCTGGACGCTTCGGTTTCAGATGGGCCTAGGAATAGACCTGGAGACAGTGTGGGAGGGTGGCACGGGTTTGAATTCAGAAGATGGGGCCAGGACTCCACGCCCTTCACGTGTGGCCTTGAGGAAGTCACTTCCCCTCACTGAGTCTCCATTCCCCGTTTCCTGCGTTGGAGATAATAACACACATGGCTGTGGGCTGTGCAGAGACCCAGTGTAGCTAGGGCTGGCATTACCAGACAAGCGCCATCCGAATCCTGCCCTCAGAGTCACCAATGGATCTGTCCTGGGGTCACTCTTTTTCAACAGTGGCCCTCTCACAGATCATAGGAAGTAGCTCCAGCTCACTGTCTGCTCTGTGACCTTGGGCGGGAGTCTTTATGAATCTGAGCCTCGGTATCCCCCTTTGTAAACTGGAAATATGATCCGTGTAGGACTACCTAAGTGCCTGTGTGAGGAAGGGCCTGGTGCTGGGTGCTCTCCGGAGAGGGGGCTGGCCCCCACAGTCATGTTCATCACCCCACCCTCCCACCTCGGGTGCAGCCCTGGCACGTGGTAGGTTCACACTGTGAGGCATGATGGAAGAATGTTTTCAAAGTGCACTGTTGAAAAGTACAAGAAGGGGACAAAAATGGCCATTTATGCCTTTTCCCTGCGTGACAGGGAAACTAATCATGATGGTTCTCTATTTCACAGGTAAGGAAGCAGGCTCAGAGAGGGGACGTGCCCATGGGCACGCAGCTGGTACACTTCAGATGCAGGTGCAGACCCCGGGTCCGTCTGCTGGAGAGATGGCGTGGACTCAGCCACCCTGCGGTAGGAACCTCAGCCTGCTGAGGCCTCTGCACCCTCGGCAGTGTTGGCCGAAGTCCCTGACCCCCAGCCTAGAGCTCTGCTCTCAGGACACCAGCCTTGGAAGGAGCCTGAGCTACCTGGGCCTCCTGACTCAGGCCCTGGAGTCCCTGCTGCCTCTCAGAAGTTGCTCAGCGCTTGGGATTTGGGAGAACCGTAGGCAGGGAGACGTAGCAGCCAATTGACCCATCCTGTGGCGCTGGCAAGAGGTGACTTCACCCTCCACACCCAGGCAGTTCGGACAGAGCCAGGGCTATTGCACAATCCCTGCGAAGCCTGCAGAGCTGCGTCATCTTTGCTCATTGGAGACAAGGGCCCAGAGAGGTTAGGCAACCTATCCGAAGGCACACAGTGTTCAGAGCATCCTCACTCTAGCCAGTGTTGTATGAGCCGTGTGTTTGAACCGTTACAGAGTTATCTCTGGAGGGTGGGGCTACTTTCATTTTCTTCCTTACAACTGTTTGGTTTGAATTTTTCGACACAAATGTGGAACTTTTGTAATCAGGCACAAAAGTGAAAAATATTGACAGGCAGCCATATTTAGGCCAAAGTGTATTATATTTAGGGTAACTTTAATCACGGCGTTAGACCACCTGCGTTGGAATCCCAGCTTGAACACTCGCCCACTGGGTGCCCTTGGGCAAGTGACTTTATCTCGCTGAGAGTCAGTTTCCTCCTGTGTCAAATGAGGGTAAAATTGTGTACAGCTGGTACGAGGATCGGATGGGGGTCAGAAAACTACAGCCCCTGAGCCAAATGTGGCCCCCTCCCTCTTTTCACACAACCCACAGGCTAAGAATGGTCTGTACATTTTAAATGGTTGGGGGGAAAAATCAAAAGATTTTGTGACATGTTAAAGTTGCGTGGAATTCACATGCCTGTATCCACAAATAAACCCAACCTCACCCATTCATTTACTGTCTATCCTCTGCGGCTGCTTTGGCATTACAGTGGGGTGGGGGGTGAGTTGTGACACTGTATAGTTCACAAAGCCTAAAGTATATGCCCTGTCCCCTTACAGGAAAGGCTTGCCACGCCCCGATGCCAGGTGGTATCAGGTCATGGATGAAGAGCACTTTACAACAATGCCTGGCACGGGGTAAGTATTTAGTAAACTGTTGTTATTGATATACGGACATTCATGAAAATCTTCTTCTTCTAGAATGTGTTTTTAAAAGCAGTAATTGCTTTCACAATGTATTTCCTTGGTCCTGAAGCACATCGAAAGACAAAATTCGGTTCCATAAGTTTGAAGATCTAATTGGCTTTGTTAAGCTATTCGTGGATCAGGCAGCACCCTGTCTGGCAACTACAAGGGTGTTCCGAGGGACTGTGCAGGATGGGAGGTATTAATAGGCAAAAACAGGGTGGGACGAGGACATTGAAAAAGTGGACTATTTCAGGCAAGTACACCTTCCCTCAGGGGAAGGAAGGGGTCTCCTCAGGCAGGTCACCTGTCTAGTGTGGATTGGGACCTTCCAGACTGATGGGTTTAAAATCCCACTGTTGGGAGAGACTAAAACAGCAATTGGGTTAATTATTAAGTTTGGTTTGGTGACATGGCTTAGCAAAAGTGCCTCCGTTTCGGCTGCCTTTTATTTTTCTTTGTTGCTTTTTTTAATAGACGCATTTTTCATACTTTAACATTCCTCCAACTGGAATGCCGTGGTTAATTCGCAGCGTTTTTCTTTCTTAATGGTGCATACGTTGATGAGGGAGCCTTAGAATGGCTGCCGTCTTCAATCCAATAAAATATGATAATGCAGAAAGGTGTAAGGTAGACAGGAATTAAAACTCTGCACTCATTCAATTAGCAAACATCCTAGCAGGGGACAACCTGGCTGATAAACAGGTCCAACCCAGGCACTAAGTGCCAGGGAAGGTATCGGGGAGGTTGGACAATGTGGGCCCTCCCTCAGCTGGGAGGGGATGATGGGGCAGAGATGCCCCGAGGAGGTGACTTCCACTGGAGACAAAGATGGATGTAGGGTAGAAACGTCTGTACACAGTACCTCTGAGAGCTAGGCCTTTTTTATCAGCCACTTTCCCCCGGGAGCCTTCATTTCCTTCCCTATAAAATGGGACAGTAATATCCCCAAGAAACCAGCTCCCAGATTCGCTGTGGGACCACAGGAAGCTCCAGCAGCTTGCGGGACCAGTCCCTGGTGCTGACCATTTCTGTCTGTCCCACTAGCCTGGGGGCAGGGACTTGGTTTCTTGCCTCTCTTGATCCACAGCACAAACCTCAGAGCAGGTTTGTTGGACAAACACCAGCCAGCCCAGGAGAGGGACCAGGAAGTAGCAGGGCCTCCATGACTCACACTGTCCCTGCACTGAGGCCACAGGGGCCTCAAACCACGCCCTGGAGAGGGGGCCCAGGGAACAGATGCTGGGGGAGAAGTGACAGCTTTCTGTTATTTATTTCTTTTTAGACAGAGTATACATTGAGACATAATGTCATTTTCATAATTAGAAAACACTAATCAACGTTGGAGGAGCAAATGAGGTCATAGTTTGTCTATCCCAAACTCTTCCCTGAAGGAAGGAGGAAACGCTATGAGGGTGTGTTGAGAATTGTGGTTGAAGACTCAGAAATGGCGCATCCCCATTTCACGTTTGTGTGTCAGTTACTTGAGGGAAGCTCTCATGACTAAGAAGCGAGCACTTGCTACGAGCCTGGCAAGTGCTTTATGGTCCTTTCCTCTTTTGCGATCCCCATGCTCACCCTGTGGGGCAGGTGTCACCTGCATGTGAAGAGATGAGCTAACCAGAGGCCCAAAGAAGCGAACTAACTTGTCCTAAGTTTAAGTAAGCGGCTCTCTGGAAGCCTGAGGCTCCCACCCTCTGTTTCCTAAGCCCTTTGTCCTTATCTCTCCACAGCACACAGCATGTGTGTCATGAGGTCGACTTGTTGCCGTATGTCACTGTTTCTGGGATGATGACTTTTAGGGGCTGCTTCGAGCTTCAGAAAGGAAAGGGAAAAAGAGATACGCCCCTTACTCAGGCTTTCTGCCTGGTACGGCCTGACTCACTGGACCACATTGCACAAGTGATTCATCCCCTGGCTTTGACCTCAAAGGGCTCGGCCACCCATTGAGAGTGAAGTCACACCTCCAGCTTTCTAATGCGGTCATTGGTTCACTCACCCAACTCCAGGCAGGCAAGAAACAACCCCGGCTGAGCTCGCCCAGGGTCACCAACAGGAAAGCACGTGAGTGCCTCTGGATGTCCCAAAGGCATGGCTGGCTGCTCATTTCTGGCCCAGGAGATCCTCCCAGAGCTCTGTAGGAGTTTGCCAGGGCCGTTGTAACAATGTATCACAAGCGGAGTGGCTTATAACAACCGAAATGCCTTGTGCCACTGCTCTGGAGGCCAGAAGTCCTAGAGCAAGGGGCCAACAGGGCCGGCCCCTGCCCAGGGCCCTGAGGGAGTATCCGCTCTAGGCCTGTCCCCTCGCTGCTGGTGGTTTGCTGGCCGTCTTTAGTGGCCTCGGCTTGTGGCGGCACCACCCCGGTCTCTGCCCCCATATTCACTGGCGTCTTCCCTGCGTGTGTGCCTGTGTCCAAATTCCCTCTCTGTGTGAGGACACCAGTCATATTGGATTAGGTCCCACCCTGACGACCTCGTTTTAACTAGATTACCCCTGCGAAGACCACTTTTCCAAATAGGTCGCATTCTGAGGTACTGGTGGTTAAGACTTAAGCACTCCATCTTTCTGGGGGGCATAGTTCAACCCCGAACAGGGCCCCTAACCCAAAGATAGCCCCCTAAGAGTCAATAGTACGTTCAGTGCCACAGAGACAGCCATCGAGCCCAGGTAAACACATCCATTTAACATGCACCTCATGAAAATACTGGCTTGTGCGTGTTTTTTTTTTCCTGGAGCTAAGTTGATTCTGAAGTTGCCACGATGCCATAAACAATCAAGAATAGTCAGGAAAATTAAAAAAGAAGGGCAGTGTGGTAGGAGTTAGCCATAACGCCTCCGCAGTTTCAAATGAGGGAGTGGGGACACGACGAGCCAGAGGTATCGACGGAGCAGAAAAGAAAGTCCAGAAATTTGGAAATCGGGAGTTTGATGAAGGTGGCATCTCAAATCACTGGGACATGAGGGACTTTTTAAATAAGTGATCTTGGGACAATTGGACAGTCATTTGGGAAAAAAAAAAAAGATTAAAAGTGGACCCACACCTCACTCTAAACACCTAAATAAATACCAAATGGGCCAGAGGTCTAGATTTTGAAAAGGAACCTTACAACTTGCAGAAGAAAATGTGAGGGGATCCCGTTATTACTCAAGAGGAAGGACTCAACAGACAGAAACAGTAGGAAAAAGGCTTGATAAATTCAACTGCGTAAAAAGAAATTTAAAAAATTTTTCGTGACAATAAAAAGAAGGCTCCACAAGCAAAGTTAAATTTTAAAAAAAAGCCAAAGGAGAGACAATATTTGCAACTTAAAGACAAAGGCTCATTTCACCCATATTTAAAGAGTTCTTTAAAATAGAGATGAAAAAGACAAACGATTTTAAAATGGACTAAAGCCACAGGCAGATAGTTCACAGAAAAAGAGTCCCAGCAGGACCATGACCATGGACAAAGATGCTCCTTTGTGATCATTGTAAGAGAAATGAAAAGTATCAGATTGGCACAAATCCAAAAATCTGACAGCACGCTCTGCGGAGACAAGAAAGAGCAATTGAATATGGATAGGATGTTAGATGATACTACGGGCGGGTTCGTTTTGGTGGTGACTTAAGAGAATGTCTTGTTCTTAGGAGACGCCTGCTGAAGAATCTAGCAATGAAAGGTCATGTCAGTGCTTTGCTCTAAGTGTTCAGAAGGAAGCACACAAACAAATAAATAAATTAAAGATGGCAAAACGGCAGCAGTCTATGTGGTGGCTGATAAGGTGTTCAGGGGCGGTGTTCTCCTTTCAACTCTCCGCATGCCCGAAATTTTTCAGAATAGAATGTGGTTCAGCCACATTGCCTGAAGGTGAACTCTAGCTGAATCTGAAGCTGTCAGCAAAAACAGCTGGCTTAGCTGAGAGGGTAAAAATTGTGACCACGACCTAGGGCTTGCCGCGGGTGCCGGACACTATTCCAACAGCCAATTCCTTCATCTTCATGCCGTCCCCACAAGGAGGCCCCCATCTGGAGGCAAGGTAACCGAGGCCCCCGCAGCCTGCCAGATCCACAGAGATTTGCACTCTCCCAGCTCTGCCAATTGATTTTAACCTGATGTGAACCAGGCCCCAGGAATCATGTGTAGAGTCTAGAGAAACAGCCTTAAATTGGACTAAGTTATTTTACTTAACAAAGATCCAAAGGATTAACAGGGATCTTTCTGATACATCTTGTGAGCACTGGCCATGTATGAGGGCTAACATTCTATTCTCTAATTCAGGCTCAATAATTTCAGATTCTACTTAAAGACAGAGAAGAAGATTGTAATCGAGCCATTGTGCATTTGATCTAAGGATACATCTAGCAACCAAGCAGTGGAAAGTTATGGTATTCTTTATTTTTTAAAATTAATTTACTTCCCAATTACAGTTGACATATAATATTATTATTAGTTTCAGGTGTACAACATAGTATTAGGCATTTATATACTTTATGAAGTGATCACCCCAGTAAGTCTAGTACCTGACACCATACATAGTTATTACAATATTATTTACTGTGTTCGGGTCAATTGATTTTTAACAAAAGTGCCAAGGAAGTTCATTAAAGGAAAAGATAATCTGTTTCACAAATACTGCTGGGACATTTGCCTACCCATCCACATGGGGAATGAAGACTTTAGACCCTTACCTCACACCGTACATAAAAATTAACTCCAAATGGGTCATTGACTTCAATGTGATAGCTAAAACCATAAGACTTTTAGGAGAATTCATAGGGGAAAAATTCTTCAAAACCTTGGGTTAGGCCAAAATTTTATGACATGGTTTATAATTTTAAAAAAATAGTACCGGAATGGGGGTAAGTGTTTATAAAATTCCTTCCGTAGAAGTGAACACAGCAGGAGACACATGACCTTATTTGCTCAGGGACACAGATGGGAGAGGCTCGTCCCAGGGCAGAGCGTCCTTGGGTCCCTGGAAGCTGCGCCCTCCGGGCCCTTATTGATGCTTTCCTTTGACTGACAGGAGGGGCAAGGCCCCTGTCCACCCAGGTCCTGACTCTGGCAAAGTGACCTTCCCAAAGGGAAAGACAGAAAATCTGACGTTAATAAGATAAAGGAATATTTCTTTGACTTAAAACAGAAAAAAAATTTTTTTTTCATTTTTCATTTTCCTGGGCAGAAAGCAGCACTGTCACCTTTTAAAGCAGAGACTCTTGACACTAGCTCCACCCCACGGACCACGGGGAGGGCTGGCCGCCACTCCCAGCTGCTGGGAGGCTCAAAGAGCAATGGCCTTCAGCACTGCTGACACCTGGGTCCCTCCTGCAGAGCTGCTGATGTAACTCACCTAGGGTGGGGCCTGGACACGGGCACTTTCAAAACCTTCCCAAGCGTTCGATGTCCGGCCACGACCGAAAATGGCCTTCCTAAAGGATTACCTCTAATGTCTAGCATATGTCGTTGACGGAAAAAAAGCAAGTCGAGGGATCTACACAATGCTTGGCACGTAGTAAATGCTCAATAGATGTTTCTTTGCAAGACTGATGTATATAGTGTGGCTTCCTGGCCTTTTTGAAAAAAATTTACTTCTTTTTTTTTTTTTATTGTCGTTCAGTTATAGTCGTCCCCACTTCTCCCCCCAAACCCTTGCTCTCCCCTGCCCCATCCCACCCCACTCCCAAAGAGCCGTTGTGTTTACAGCCGTGAGTGGGCCTGTGATCAGCCACACAGGACGGAGCGGGTGGGGGCATTCACACTTCTCAGGGCTTCCGCTTCTCCAGCAGCGCCATTTTTTGCTCCAAGCAGGTATCGTTTTAAGAATTAATAATGAAGACAATGATTTGCCAGTTGTTAAAGGAGCCAGATGTTGAGCCGCTTTCGCTTCCTTTTTCTTTACCTATTCAAGGCACAGGAAATGCCCAAAAATAGCCTATGGGAAGGAAAGGTCAAGGTGGGGGCTGAGTCAGTGGGGCGAAGCCCCGGGTAGCTCAGCTGCGCCGCTCAGCCCTCCGAAACCCCTCTCAAGGTCCCTGGGCCCCTTCTGGGCCGGCAGCCTGTCCCCCCACCCACCACCATGGGCTGGGGTCACTCAGAAGCAGGGACCGGAGCAGGCTCTGGGAGTGGGCAGGTGAGGGGATACTGGGTCCCCAAGTCAGCTGCACCTCAGGAGCCCAGACTCAGAGCTCCAGTGGGTCACGGTCCTGGGGTGAGTCATCTTGGTGACTTCATTCTGACACAGCCGACCAGCCCTGCCTCTGGGTGTTTCAGAGAAAATTCCAGGCATCTGGGTACAGAGAGCCCACTTATCTAACGTAACCACTTCATGACATTCTGTGAGGATGCCCCCCGCCCCCCCGCTGACCTGAAGCCAGGCTCAGCCCCTGGGTGCTGGCCCTGAGCCACAGAGGCCCCTGGATCTCAAGATCCCGTGGCAGCCTATGGCCTTCGAAGCTGGGCTGTGATCAGGGGCTCTGCCTGGTGGTCTCCCAGAGCAGGGCCTTGATCATGTTTATGACTTAAATGAGACCCCAGGAAACCTAACGCACGAGAGAGCGCTGACTAAGCCCCACCCCCAGCCCTAAGAAGGCCAAGGTTCCCGCACCTGTTTTCCACCTACAAGAACAGGAACTGGCGTTCCTGGGACACCTGCTCTGTACCAGGTGCTCAAAGAGACGAATGCTCCACCTGCTCCCAGGTGGCATTACTGTTGTTTCCCCCACGTACAAATGAGAAAGCTGGAGATCAGAGCCATTTTGACACATGACCAGGGTTCTCACAGAAGGGAGCAGAGCCAGGCCGGAACCGAAGACCCCGACCCCAAAGCACAGGCCCTCCCGTGCCGTTGAATGACCTGAATGGTGAAGGGGACAGAGGGCTTTCTTCCTGGCCGTGGCCACGCCACTCTGGGCCTCAACCCCAGGCATCTAGCAGGGAAGGCTGGAAGAGGCAGGCCTGGAGAAAGGTCTGGGCGGAGGCAGGTCACCGGCTCACTGTAGGCCTTGACCACGTGCATGGGCTGAGCTTGGCTGGAGGCTGGGGTCGCCCGGAGAGCCAGGCTCTGACCTCTGGCCCACAGGCTGGGACAAGCTGTGTCCCTTCCCGCCTCCCTCTTTTCTTTAAAAAAAAAAAATTAAAAAAAAGCAGCCCCGCTTTCTCAAGTTTCTGCCACAGGGCCGGCAACCTAGGGGGCCTCTTTTCTTACCTCGTGTGGGGCTCTGGTTCCAGGCAAACTGGCCCCGAACCGGAGGGGCTGGGTCCCAGGAATGCAGGCTCCCTGGGGTTTGTGGGGAAGAAGACGTGCGTCTTTACCTATCACTCTGTGGCCTTAGAGATCAGGTCCCTCAGAGCCTCGGTTTCTTTGGCTGTCAAATGAGGTTGACAATGACGACAGCTTTGCAGAAGAGGCTTGTGGGTGGAATGTGGAGGGACTCAAACGGCGTACGGAGCACCTTCTCTGGACCAGGCCCTCACTCCTGGTTGTGCAGTTCTTGATTAATTCGCCACAACAAGCCAAGGAGGCAGAAATTAATATTTACCCCATTTCTCAGCCATAGAACAGACAGGGAAGGTCATTGCTCAAGGTCACACAGCTGGGCAGCGGTCGAGCTGGGGGCAGGGAAACCAAAGATGCCTGAGATGCGTACACTTGACCCAGGCCTGGCCCACAGTCTGTGCTCCCCAAATGGTGGCCACTGTTACTGTCCAGGGTGGTGGTCTCTGAGCCGCACACTTGGACATGCATGCACGTGCCTTGCTTCCGAAAGCGGGACTGTCACCTTGACTCACTGGGGCATCTCCCCCCTGCTACCCTCTAGTTCTTTCTGGATGACGCCAGTCCGCCCGAAGCCCCTTTGTTCCCACCCTGGGCAGCCCCACAGTGATCCCCAGGGAGCAACTGAGGCCATGAGCTGGTCTTCACTCTAAACGGCCCCAGCCTGCTGGGTGAATCAGGGTCGGCCAAGAGCGCTGGACTGGCACGAATGAGCTTGTGGTGACGTCAGGCTGGGTGATCTCCCCTGTGGGACTCCACATCCCCTGTGGTAAAATAAAGGGGCGATCTAAAATAAGATGGGGAACTTCACTCGCTAACCCTTGATGGCTGATGCTCTGCGGTTCTATCTTTGTGTTTTCTGGTAGCAGTAGCATCGTCCGCACTGTAGCCAGCGTTGCTGGAACACCCGCTGTATGCCGGGAACTAAGCTCAGTGCTGATGGGGTAGCAGCTATCGGTCATTGGCTGTGATGCTCCACCGCCGCGAACACTTCACTGATGGTCTCTCTGAGTCCTCACAGCAGGCTGATGCGTAGGGATCACGGCCGTCTCACCATAAGGCTGTGCGAGAAGGTTCCATGTGGCAGGATAGCCTCATGCTGCTGGGACCGGGCCCCGAGAGCCGGGCTCGTCATCACTAGGTCATGCCCAAGTCCAAACATTGCCAGGGGGCAACCAGGCAGAGAAAGGTGGAGATGAGGGGGCGCGGCTGTGGCTTCACGTACACCTTCGTCGCGAAGCCTGTCTCAGTGGCCATGACGGATTAAATGGAAGCTTAATTCCTCTTGGAGGTCTTCCCTTGATAATCTCACCCCACCTCCGTCCCTGAAGCAAAGAAAAGTAGAAGCTGTTTGATACCTGAGGGCCCAGGCAAAGTGAAAACAAGAGCACCTTTGGGAGCAGGGTGACTCATTCCCCGGGCAGAGGGGACCTTGGGAAGCTCTGGGCTTTTGTTCCCTCTGGACTGAAATGAATCACCAATCTCACCAAGTCACAGTGGCCAGTCCCAAACTTTCCCGAGTAGAAGAACCAGCACAAGCATCGCAAATGAGTCAGGTGTGGTGCCATCCACAGGCGGGAACATGGCGAAAGACTGAACCCCCTCAGCCCTCCTCCCACAGTTCAGCCCAGGGTAGAAGCCAGGCAGGGCTTCCTTCTCCTTGGAGCTGAGTGGAACCTGGGACCAGAAAAGGAAGGGCAGGCGTGATGCATCTAACCAGCAAGCGGTGACCACGCTGGTGCCATGTGGACGCCATTCAGCAAATGTGCTCGTTCGTTCCCTGATTCAGGTGGTAGGAGCGTGGACCGCGTGCCCACCAGGTGCCAGTCATTGTGCTTGCTCTCATCCCCCAGAGCCGGCAAAGGACGAGGACACCAAGGCGCTGGCCAGGGTGGCCCAGACAGAAACCCATCACTGGGTGGAGAATGCCCATCCACATGTCACCACCCCCTGGGTTGGTTTGGGAGAGCCTAGAAAGCCCAGGACTTTTCTCGGCGAAACCACTTGGGTTATTTCAGGCAGGGAGTCTGCTGTAAGGAGAAGCAGGAACTTGGGCCTGTCCTCTGGAGCCTCAGCATTCCAGAGGCCAGATGTGTGAGCCTGACGTCACCCCGCCGAGTTGTGGCCCCCGTCCAGGCTGCACTCTGCTGGCTGTGACCCTGCGCTCCGCCATGTTCTCCTCCTCCCTTCCTCGGCATGAAAGAGATGGAGTGGGGCTGGCAGCGGTTCCTCTGCATCTGGCGGAACATTCTGCCCCGGAGCTGGGCCCCTCTCACTCCTCAGCCATCCCCAGTGGGACAACCAGTGACTCATATTTCCATTTTCAGTGCAGGGCCAGGCACCAGATCTTTCCATGACCCCCAGGACGGGCCATATTGGAATTGGAATAAAGGACACGAGTGGTGACATCAGATAGGTTTGAGTTCAAATCCTCCTGCTGCGTGTGGGCTGTATGAACTTCAGGCAACCAGCTTACCCTCTCTGAGCCTGTTTCCCCAGCCTGTGTTTCCCCATTTGTAAGTAGAGACCACGCCTGTCAGCTCTGATACTGTCTTTTCTTTTTAAAAAGATTTTATTTATTTAATTTTAGGGAGAGGGGAAGGGAGGGAGAAAGAGAGGGAGAGAAACATCAGTGTGTGGTTGCCTCTTGTGCGCGCCCCTACTGGGGACCTGGCCTGCAACCCAGGCATGTGCCCTGACTGGGAATTGAACCAGCGACCCTTTGTTTCACAGTCTGGCGCTCAATCCACTGAGCCACACTAGCCAGGGCTCTGATGTTGTATTTAAAAGTGTCTTCCCTTTGGCTTACAGTTCTGAACAATGAACCCTTCCCTTTTATCAGTTTTCTTTTTTATATACTCACCATTCATAAGCCAAAGAAAGAGGAAGCTCATATTAGATTTCTTAAGATGGAACGGTCATATTTATATACCACGTATTATGTGCTAGGGATCTATTATAAAGTGCTATCACCAGGCCCATTTTATAGAGGAGGAAACTGAGGCCCGGAGAGGTAAAGTAACTTGCTTAAGGTCACACAGAGGGTCAGTGTCAGGCGTCTGGCTTTGGAGTCCGTGCCCTTACTCGTTACACTGAGAAAAGTCAAGGTGAAACACAGGAAGCACATGGCGTGGTGCTGGGCACACGGTGAAGCCTCAACAAGTGTCTGCTGCTGGCATTATTACTATACTATTGCTTTGCCATCGACAGGTCTGAGTTGCCTCCCTGACCGTGAGGAGAACGGGTAAGGGCTCCCTGGCTGTCTGGCCAGCTCCGAGAGTCAAAGAGCTCTCGCGTTGAAGGGGGTCAGTTGGCCTACCCAGACGGATGGTTCCCTTGGCATGCCAATTACATGTTCCATCCCTGTGCTCTCGAGCAACTGACTTCATGCCTCCAGGCCTCAGTTTCCCCCTCTGTCCAGTGCGGCTGCTCTGCTCTACCTTATGTTTGGTTCAGGGACAGGAAAGTGCTGGGTGCGCATCGAGTGTTCCGTTAAATACCGGCAGGTTTGTCCGCAGACCCTCCGGCCCAGGCAGCCTGGCACCAAAGGCTTGCTTTACCCATGGGGCCCTACTGCTTCCCAGGCAGAACACTCCTACCAAAAGGTGACGCTTGCAGCCTGGGTCCCTAGCCAGAAAACCACACCTGAGACAAAGTGTCCCTGTGAGGTTGTAAGTGAAAGGCTGGGTACAGAGTTATCAGGAAAAGACAAATGACAAGAAAACAGAGCTAGCGATATTGATAGCGGACAAAAGAGAATTTGAGGTCAAAAACACTGAACTGGATGATCAGAGGACTCTTCACTCGCTTGGCCTCCGGGCGCGACCCCCAGTTGGCCTCTTGTTTTTATTAGCCTTCCCAGACCATCTCCACTGTCTGCTCTCCCATCGTCACTTTATGGCCCAAAGTGTTGCCTTCGTATTTGGAGAGGGACTAGCTGGCCCCCACCAGGCCTCCACTCTGCTGCTTGCATTCACTTCTTGAAGGCTGCTGACACATGGAGATCTTTCTTGCCTGGTCCTTTTTGACCAAACAGGGCACTGCCCCTCCCTCCCCCCGCTCCCAAGGCCCCAGCCTTGCCTCCTCTGGGGGCAGTAGGCAGCTTGTCTCCCAGAAGGAGTAGGCGCAGGGGGACACGCAAAGGAAGCCATGTCATGCCCAGCACTAGCCTTTGAGTGCAGGGCCTGGCCCTCGGTAGACACGCAGTAGAGGTGTGTGGCATGGACTTAAACTAAACACTTCTGTGGATCTCGTTAGTTCTTCCTGAAAAAAACGAGGAGGAGGTCTTGTCTGGCAACTGTGCTCCTGAGCTACAAAAAGGATTTTAGGATTTTAAAATTTTTTTGTATGGAAGATTTTTAACTAGAAAATACGTTCACTGGAATCTTCCAGGCCCGTGCCCACCTCTTATAGTCTTCATTCAATGTGCATTGATTGTTTTTTGCTACCGAGCACTTGATGTTGTAAGAATGCAAAATTGTGTAAAGCTTCAAGCAATGAGCTGCAAAGCAGGGGCAGGAAGTCCCCCAGCTATTGTGTCAACATCTGTGGAACATCAGCTCTTGTAGTGCAGACGTTTATTGCGTACAGTGCAATAGGGAACAAACACTTCACGGAGCCTTCGGCTGGGGGTGGGGGG
Source organism: Mormoops blainvillei (assembly GCA_004026545.1). Classification (NCBI taxonomy): domain Eukaryota; kingdom Metazoa; phylum Chordata; class Mammalia; order Chiroptera; family Mormoopidae; genus Mormoops; species Mormoops blainvillei. The sequence continues at coordinate 29,938 of PVJD01009981.1, forward strand.
GTGACACCATCATCACAGCAGGAGCCGGGCAGCCCCACACAAATAGCTGCCTTTCCGGACGCTCACTCTGGAGTCTGGCCAGACTGGCTTCGCATCTTGACCTCTTCACTTGCTTTGTGTGATCTCGAGCAAGAGGCTTAAGCCCTTCGAGGCTCAGTTTCACTGTCGGCAAAAGGGAAACAATAATGACTCCCTCCTGGGGTCATCATGAGAATTGTAAGAAATGCCTCACGTGGCTGGCATGTCATTTTTCATTGCTATGACCATGATGATAATAGAATAACCACCCGATGGGGGGTGGGGAGGGGAATACGTCTTCCTGGAGAGGGGGCGGATGAGGATAATTTTCAGGAGAAGGTTGTTGCCGGTGCTGAGTCTTAAAGGAGGGGGTTGGATGTTTATGCAAGAAAGTGGCCGGGAGTGAATCAGTTCAGAAGTAGAAAAATGAATGATTCAGAAAGTCATTAAAATAAAACAAAGACTCTACACCAAATGACTACGTTCCTTAAAAATAGGACGTTGCATTGCCAAGCTAAGAAAGCATTAGTCAGGCGGGGAGGTGCTTACTGGGAAATTTCACCCACTTCAGCATTATTGAGAAGTTGCGGGTTCCTGGAGCCTTCCGTGGGTGTAGTCCAAGCCCGTGGGGTCGACTGGTCCAGGGACTCAGAGGGAAGCGTTTAGGATGGATCAATCTTACGAAGAAAGAAAGAAGCTACTTGAAAAGCGAGCTATCTCAAAAGGAAGTGGTTAAATGTGTTGGAGGTGTCCGGGATGGGTCCCCAGGCCAGCAAACATCTGTCCCTGGGAACTGTGATATGACACATCTGGAAGGCAGGGACGTGCAAGCCCAGGGGTCTGGGTCCAATCTGCAGGCCAGACACACCTCCTCCCCCAGAGTCCCGCAGCCCTACCTCACTTTCCCCCACACTCCCACACTACAGGGACACCCTAGCCTTCTCCACCCCACTGATCGAACTAGGCAGATGGGGCTCAGATCCCCGCTCAGCTACTCGCTTGCTGTGTGTTTTTAGGCAAACCACTTCACCTCTCTGTGCCTTTATTTTTGTGTGTGTATAAAAAGGGGATCATAATATTCACTCCACTGGGTCATGGTTGGAAGCTAATGAAACATATGCCTGGCACATACAGGTGCTCAGAAAGTGTTAGTTCCAACACCTTCTCCCACTCTGTTCCTTCTGATTGCATCCTTCCCTACCTATTCTGATCATTTCTAGCTGGGGGTAACCATGGATTCTACAAGCAAATAATTGAACGCCTTCTATCAGTTGTCCTGCAAGTCAGGTCATTGATTCATTTGTACTATTCAACTTATGTTTATAAATACCTATAATGTGATGAGCATTGTTCTTGGAATAAAGACAAATATTATATGAAGACAAAGGAATGCAGGGGCTATGAGAGAGAAAGTGCCACAGTGCCATGGAGCTGAGAGGGGGAACCTCTTGACAATGACAGTGCCCCTGCTACGTGCTGGACATGGAGTTGGACATGGAGCAGGATGAAAGGGTCACAGTGACACAGCCCGGGGCCTTGGATGGGCCACAGCTTGAGGACAGACACACAAACCCACATGAGAGCTGTGGGAACCCACAGAAGACCATGGATTTGTCGTCTCAAGAAAGACCGGAAAGGCGTCCGAGAGGAGGTGACCGAGGTGCTGGGAGCTGAAGGGCGAGGAACACTCTCCGGAAAGGGAAGGACGCTATAAACTGAGGAACGGCCTAGGCAAATGTCCCGCTGGGTCAAAGGACAGTGTGTTTGGGAAAAAATCGGGTGTCCCCTTAGAGAAAGTGAAATAAGATCTTTTCATTTAGCACGGGAGCTGGTACAGAGTTAAGTGCTCAGTAACAGTTGGTTATCGTTAGCATCAGATGGTCCATGAACTTGACCTCCAGCTATTCGCTAATACTGCTGGGACTCACTGCAGAGAGCCTGGTCACCTCCTCGGATGAGGTAGGCTCAGGGTCTCAGGCAGGAGAGAAGTGACCTTCAGACCAGGGACAGGCCAGGGTGCATTTCCTACTTTAGGGGGCCTGGGCGGTGGCCCGCCTTCCTGGGGCTGCACTTTCCGTTCCCTTCCCAAAACAGAGCCTCTGAGCCCCGCCAGCTGCTGGCCAGCGCTCTGCTAACGGGAAGGTGGGCCACGCTGGGCCCCATGTCATCTGCTCATCCTGATGAGCCAGGCGCTGGGGATTCCACCGGTCATGGGGAGCATTTAGAGAAGTACGCAGAGTCATCTGCCCTGCGTGGTCACTGCCTGTCAGGACCGTGTGGGGCAGGCGGGGGAAATGGGCAGACTGCAGCGCTGAGCTGTGGGAAGCGCGCACTGGGGCCTGTTCCAGGTTATGTAATGGGTGCGCTTGTGTCCCCAACATGAGTGCTTGGAGCGCCAACTGTGTGCCAGGCGCCCTTTCGGTCTCTGGGGATCCCACAGGGACAGACACAGCGTCCCTGCTTCAGGGAGTTGACATTATGGAGAAAAGACATGCCTCCGTAAGGATGTCCTCCTGCATTTATTGAGGGTTTGCTATGCATCAAATCCTGAACTGTACACTTGCCATCAAGATCTCGTCTGCTTTCCTCAGTGGCTTCACGTCTCATCATTTTTATCCCGTTTTACAGACCACATTCTCCTGCTTTGAGAGCCCACCGGGAGGCCCCCCGCTCCCCCAGATCTGTCCATCATTGCCTCTCAAAAAGGGGTGATCTAAGGTGAGGTGCAAACAGTGGCTCCTAGCTCTGCTCTCACCGACTCACGGTGACCTAACGGGGCAGGAATGAGGGGTGTGGCATCTTCTGATAACAGTCAGCCCTGCCCGTCCAAACTACTCTCCCCAAGCTTTCAGATGCTTTCAGAACCTCGTAATCACCCCTTTCCCAACATGCCTTAATCACCATTACTCCGGACTCAGGCATTTAATTGCTCATCGGTTTCTTCATTCTTTCATGAATGGAGAATTTCTTTCATGATTGGATCAGGGAAAGAGCAGCCTTGGACCGTATTGTTCTGTAGAGGGGCCCCACCTCCCTCCTCCTGGACTTTGCCATTCTGCCATTCACTCACTTGTACCCAAGGGTGAGCCCTGCCGGGTGCTAGGAGTTGCGCCCGCCCGGAGCCCCCAGGGTCAGGGAGGAGGAGGAAGCAGGGCTCTGAGCTGAGGGTGACAGATGGGAGGCTACTCCAGGAACCCAATCAATGGCGATGTGACAACATGAGTGGATGGCTGGCAGGCCCCTTGGGCCCCCGAAGCCACCTGTGGACCTGAGACCTCGCCAGTTTCAGACTATGCCTCCTATACACGCCACCTTCAGATGAGATGGCGGGCGGGGGTTGGGGGGACTGTCCAAAAGGTAGGAAGTGGAAATTTAGGTTGCAAAATAGTACCATCCACTCGTGCAGGAAAAGTGAGTAGATGACAGACAGACAGATAGGTGATGGGAGGGAGGGAGGGAACTACATTGACATGAGACCCACTGGGAACTGGCCCCTCCAGCTCCCCAGCCCCTGAACTGAGGCTACACGCCATCTAGCCTGACCATCCTCCCCCAAACTACTCACCCAGTCCTGAAGTATTGCTGAATGTGGATTTTGTTTTTAATTCTCTTTATTATAAAAGAGACATAGAAAGACTATACACGATCCGGTCCACCAAACTGCCACAATCGGAAGTCTCCGTGACAGACCTGACCGCTGGTTTCCCATAGAGATGGACGAGGGCTGTCGATGGCAAAGGGCTCCCTGAGGTTTCCGTTTCCCGGCCCCTGCTCCCTTCCCAGCGCCCGGCTCTCTGCCCCTGCCCTCTCCCAGCTCAGCCCGTCAGCTCCTCCCTCTGTCCAAGCACCCGCGTCCTTCCGTCTTCCTCCTCTTCCTGCCATGTCCCACTTGGCAAGACCACAGTTGCTAGTCCAGCTAGGACCCTGCTACAGGTTTTGTCTTTTAAAGAATTTTCAATTTTTCGATTACAGTAGACATACAACATTACAACTAGTTTTAGGTGTACAACCCAGTAAAATTAGACATTTACATAACTTACGAATCGATCACCCCAATAAACCCAGTGCCCATCAGACACCATATGTTGCTAGTACGATATCACTGGCTATATTCCCTATGCTCTGTTGTACGTCCCAGTGGCTGTTTTGTCACTACTGACCCGTGCTTAATCCCCTCTCCTTTTTCACCCCGCCCCCAACCACCCTCCTGTCTGGCAGCCACCAAAATGACCCCTGTGTCTGTGAGTCTGTTTCTGGTCTGCTTGTTGGTCTGTGTTTTAGATTCCACAGACCAGCGAAATTCTGGTATTTGTCTCTCTCCGTCTGACTGACTTTACTCAGCACGATGCCCTCTGGGTCCACCCGTGTTGTTGTAAGTGGCAAGATTCCTTTATTTATTTATTTTTTATGGCTGAGTCATATCCATTTGTATATATGCAGCACTTCTTTATCTGTTCATTTATTAATAGACACTTAGGTTACTTCCATATTTGGCTATTGCCAATAATGCGGCAATGCACATATGCATGTATAGGTTTTTTCCTGTTTGAAACTATGCTGTTTTCCATTCTTGTGAATAATTCATTTCTTCTCAGCATGTATATTAACTACATTAAAAAATAATAATAATTATATCCCTGTTCAGGCCTATTCCTAACATTGCAGGGCCCAGAAAAGGAAAGCTGGCTGTCGCCTGCCGCCTTCCCTTCTTGTCCCCGATCCAGCTTCTGGGCAGCTGTGGCGACAGCCCAGCCTACATTTGCTCTGCCCACTGCCCCACACCCCAAAGCAGACAGACACTTGGTCATCCCCAGCACTACGTCCCCTTGTCAGGTGGGACCTGGAAAGAGGCCTGCGCATCTCAGGAAGGGGACTTGGGACCACACACAGGTCCCGGGTGCTGCACCTGGAGAGGGTTGTTTATTCTACCTCCAGCCGTGGCAGTGTTATCAGTGTCTTGTATCATTCGGTATTGCTGGAACATTTCACACCTGGCAGAACAGCTACGATCTTTCCGTGGCCCCCAAATTACTCAGTAGAGTTGGAGGAACCCAACTGATTGCACAATGAGGCATCAGCGGAGGGTACAGTGAGGGGCAGAGCTGGGGCACCAGGCAGACCTGTGAAGCATTTTGGATTTTGTCACACCTTAGCTGTGACAAAACCCCTTGATGAGAGACCGTGAGCAAGTCCCCTTAGCTGCCTCAGCTTCGGTTTTCTTCTCTCTCAAACAGAAATTGCAACAACCACTTTTCAGGGTTATTGGAGCGATTGAATGGCCAGGCAAATGAGTAGCACAGAGAAGTAAAAAATGTAATTATTACTAGTTTTAAAATGTGAACACTGACTGACGCCAGGAATATTTTGACGATCCTCCTGGGGTGGTTTCAGCGTGCTTACTTCCTGGTCCTACTCACTTCCTCGTCACTCCTTTCGTCACCTTCAGCCCTTACCTCATCACCCTCCCCCCATGTCCCCACCCCCAACGCAGGGCTCAGCCTTAGATACCAAGGGCCAGCGGACATGCTTTTTCTTACATCTGCTGCTCTTCAACCTGCACCCCCCCCCACCCCATTTCAGACCCTCTGCAGAAGCAGTGAGAATGGGCTCAGACCAGCGCGGCACCCTTCCCAGACTTGTTCGCATGTTACCCTGGCTCAAGCTGAGGCTTGGGTGCTTGGTGAGAGAGCAGGTGGGAGGTGGGGTGAGGGGCGGCGGGGGAGTGGAGGGGCTGAAGGGATGGTTATGAGGAGATGTAAACTGGCTCAGGAGCCAGAGACTGGGATTCAAATCCCATGTCTGTACTTCCTAATCGTGAGACCTCTCAGGAGTCACCGCGCCACTCAGGGCCGCAGCCTCCGAGCCTCAGCGCCCTCCTCTAGACAAGGGAAGAATGATCCGTACCCAGCAACCCTGTATAATTCTGTGTCACGGGCCATCGACAACGTGTGTAAGACACAGCACAGGAGCTGGGCCAGCGATGGCAATGAAGGCGTCCAGATCACACAGGGCCTTGAAATGCAGACTAATGAGCTTGGGCTTCAGCCCGAGGGCAGCGGGGAGCCAGGGAAGGCTCCAAACGGGGGACGCTGGCACGACCAGGCAGTGCAGTTGCAACGTGGGAAGGCTTGCCCAGATGGCAAGATGGGGGAAGGCCAAGAGAGCAGGGAGCAGCCATGGGACCTGAGCTCCGGCAGCAACAGCTGAAGAACGGGGTGGAGGGACAGACCCAGAGCTGACCTGGTGCTGGCATCCTCAAGGGAGGGGGTGTCCTCGCCCTCCGCTCTGTTGTCAACTAGAGGGTCTGAGAGCCCCCCGTCCAACACTGACCACCAGGATCCAACCCTTGTAATGGAGAGCAGAGGGGCAGAGGGAGGAACAGTGGGAGGAGAGGAAGTGAAACAGAAAACGGGAATCCGGATTTTTCTCCCCGGTGTTCTGAACACTTATTTCTGCTAGAATCATCAATATCTACCTAGCAAAATGGAAGGAAAGGAGAAGTTTTAGTTGAAAAATAATAATCGCTAATTCTCTTTGTGCTCTTACTATGCCAGGCCGCGTTCTAGACATTTCACTCCATTACCTCCTGTAAGCATTGTTAGGGGGGTCGGCCACGCAGGCTGTGAAGGAATTCCCAAAGCGAAGAAAGTGTAGAGAATCAAGATGTTATCCACTCTCCAAGGAAGGAGAGAGGCATGGTGAGGAGGTGGTCACCGGCGGTGAGGGGCGGGGGCTTTGAGCTTTTACTGGATTATCATTGGATTTTAAAAGGTGGGGGGTTGCTGTCGTGTGGCCCCTGGGCAGTTGGGGCCCCGTAACAGAGGCTGCAGTTTGTTCCAGTGTTATCTTCCGCCTGTGGCTGTGGGGAGCCGTTAGTTCTGTTCTTGGTTTCCAGTCATTTCCAGTCCTGGGGACATCATTGCAGAAGAATAAAATGGTGTCATGTTTAACAAGGTCATAGGCCTGCTCGGCAAATGGTGCCACAGTAGCAAATGGAGCTAGCTCTGTCCTTTCAATCATCGCGATTAGCCCGAGAAGGAGGTAGCATAATCTCCCTTTTAAAGATGAGAAACACGGGTGCAGAGAGGTTAAGGTGAGAGAGTGCCAGGATTGTGATTCGAGGTCGTCAGATCCCGGAAGTTCTCAGAGGAAAACGAGACATCTACCGAGACCAAAGTGAAATAAACCCCAGAAACCTGACAGGTCACAGTAGCATCGAGAGGGTTGCTCCTTTCTACAAATACTCCGTGACCCTTGGAAAAGGGTGGTGCCATGTAATGTAAGTGAAAAAAATAATAGGGGAACTCAAGAGTTAAAGATTTAAGCCTCAGGTGATAGGTTTAAGTGACTAATAGTGTGGAGAGCTGTTGTTCCAGGAACTGGAATGGATGAGCACGGTGACTCCAGGAAGTTGACAAGCAATTCACCCTTTGTGCCCCAGGGGGTCTGCAAGCCTTTGGAGTTGGTATCTGAGCCATTGTGCTCCAAGGATGGAACCCCTTGATGTAGATAAAGAATTGTTGACCACCAGATAACAAAGTAATAGGAAAAGTGCCTGCGGAACTGCAACTTTTATCCAATTAACGGTTTTCTAAACTTCTTATCTACCCTTCTATCCTATTAACCTTTTCCCAAATCTCTTACCCACCCTTTCTTCTCCTTATAAAAAGGTCAGCTTGAAAGGAGATGTTAAGATTGTTTTGAGGGTGCATAACCCGCAGTCTCCTCAGATCGCTGGCCATCTGAATAAAGCTCCCGTAAAGATTCAGTCCTTGCCTCTTATTGATTCCAGTAGCAACAGGCAGCGTGAACACAGCGTGAAACTTTCCAGTTTCAAAAACACCTATGTACAATGTCACTACAAGTACATTTTAAAAACATATGGACACACATACTATTTACAAAAGCAGCCCCAAACATACCTCAGAGAAGTTGTCAAGGTCGTTTGAAGAAAAATTAAACAATTTTATCAAATGACATTTTAAAGACCTAAACGCACAGAGATGCATACCATATTCATGGATAGGACAGCAATTTTCAAAGTGTCCTAACACCCTTCCAATCGAAAGCCCAGCTCAGTTTTTCGCATAACTGGGCAAGCTGAGTCTTCAGTTCACACGGAAGAGCAAAGGGCCAAGAGAGGCTAAGACCCTCTCAACGCAGCATTCTGAGCAGGGAGATAACTTATCAAGATTTACGATAAGGCAGCCACAATTTCTACAGCATGAAACTGGTCCAGGCATCAACGAACAGGCAGATGGAACAGTGTAAAGAGCCTCAGCCCCAGGGACCCACACGGACCAGGAAACTTACTTCCAGTGGAGGGTGCCCGGAAGACCCCCGGGGAAAGAACCAGTGACTCCATAAATAAAGCCGGGGAGACATAAAAGATCTCAGTTCTAGGTGGATCAAGGCTTTAAATATAAAAGAAACACCTTAAAACTCTTAAAAGAATTATTTAGCCATAAAAAGAAGAAAATAATGCCATTTGTGACAATGTAGATGGATCTTAAGGGCAATTATGTCAAATAAAATGAGTCAGACAGAGATAAGCAAATATTGAATGACCTCACTTACACGCGGCCTCTGGAAAACACCGCGCTTGTTGGGGGTGTGGGAGGAATGGGGAGCTGTTGGTCCAAAGGTACAGATTTCAGACAAAGGTAAGTTCTGAGGATCTAGTGTACAGCATGAAGACTATATTTAAATATTGTATTTTATACTTGAAATTTGCTAAAAGAACAGGTTTTAAATGTCCTCAGCACACACACACACACACATACACACGAACAAATGGTAACAGTGTGAGGTGATGGATGTGTTCACTGACCTTATTGTGGTAATTATTGCACAATATGTACGTACATTACATCATCATGCTGTATAGGTTGAACTTACACCATGTTATTTGTCAATTATATTTCAACACGTCTGGGAAAACACTCTAAGAAGAAAATACAGAATTTTTTTTTTAAGATTTCATTTATTTATTTTTAGAGAGAGGAGAAGGGAGGGAAACATCGATCAGCTGATCCTTGTGCGCCCCTGGCTGGGGATCTGGGGATCTGGCCTGCAACCCAGGCATGTGCCCTGACTGGGAATCGAACCGGTGACCTTTCGGTTCTCAGGCCGGCACTCAGTCCACTGAGCCACACCAGCCAGGGCTAGAATATCTTTATGATCTTAGATAGAGACAAATTTCTTAAACAAAATGCAAAAAGTACAACGACAAAGAAAAAGGTTGATACATTTAACTAAATTCAAATAATTTCTGTTCACCAAGAGATATGAAATGACAAACTATACATTCGAAGAAGATATTTGTAATGTGTAATCAAGACATGATTAGTTATCCGCAATAAATAAGAAGTCCCACACATTCATAAAACTAAGGCAAACAATCTAATGGGAAAATGGGCATGGGGGAGGGGCTTATAAGGGGACTGAAAGGTAATGTCAAAAAACACTATAAAGTTAAAAGTAGTAAAAAAAATTATTTTTAAAAATAGGCAAAAGACTTAGAGCAGATAATTTACATAAGAGGGGAACAAATATGACCAAGAAACCGACAACAAGATGCTTAATCTTGTAATTAGTCATGAAAATGCAAAATAAAACCACATCGAAATATCATCTCACATCCACCAAACTGCAGAAAGTTAAAGGTCTGGCGAGAGCAAGTGTCACAATGTGGAACAGCTAGAATGACCATCCATTGTTGATGACGATGTACGTCGGGGCCACTATATTAGAAAATCATACACACACACACATTGTAGCTTATGACCCAGCAATTCTGCTGTTAATTATGTCACTGGAAAAACCCTGCACATGAATACCAGGATATATGTACTAGAAAGGCCGTCGCTGTTTCGTTTATTAAAGATCTTGAAATAATTTCATACACCCATCAGGATGCCTGTTATTTAAAACAAAAACACCAGGAGTTGGAGGAACTGGGACCCTTTCACACTGCTGGTGGGAATATAAATGGTGCAGATGCTGTGGAAAACAATATGGTGGTTCCTCAAAAATTAAAAATAGAGTTACTGTGTGATCCGGCAATTCTACTTGCGGGTACATACCCCACAATAACTGAAAGTAGGGACTCGAGCGGATATTTGCTCTCCCACGTTCACGGCAGCACTATCCCCGTGAACCACAAGGTGCAAATAACCCAAGGGCTCATCGGCAGATGAATGGAGAATGTCAGGGAGGAGACATTTTCCTCCACTCTTCAAGGTTCTTCTGGCTGACCTGAGTCAAATTGACGGGAGACAGATTAGCAGGAGGAAAACAAACAAGTTTAATAACACGTGAAGGGCTTCAGATCAGGCCTCCCCAACTGGTGCTCCTTTGGTGTGTGAATTATTTTGAGCTGAAGGCAGTTGAGACCCTGAGGGCTCACAAGACATTTTTACCTCTCCCTTAAAGGATTTAAATTTGAGGCCTTGCCCATAATAAGAGTTATCACCAGGGGTGACTTTTGATGACCTGTCTACAGGGCAGGGCAAACTTCTAGTCCCAGAACACCTGCTCTTCTCACGGTCCTGCCATGACCTCCTCCCTTCTGAGTCCCCAGGGTGCCTGACCTCAGCCTTAGCTCAGAATGCCACATGTACCCCATTTCCCTTTCGGCCACTGAACCTCTCATGTGTGTGGGGTCTCTGACTCGCTCATGTACTTGCGGGTTCCCATACATACCTATGTAATTCAATCTGGTCATTTTCTCTTGTTTATTCATCAATTAGTTTTAATTACTAGACAGCCAAAAAAAACCTAGAAGGGTAAAGGGAAGTTTCTTCCTCCCCCACACGTGTCTACCTCCTGTGTATGTGGGAGAGACCCAGGAACACTGAGTAACCTTGCCAAAATGGCAGAAGCCGTCACCTGAAATAATACCCGAAGCAAAAGACAAAAGAAGGTGTTGGGACTGGGGAGTTCGCGATGGGAGGTGACAAGTAAGAGCACAGCAAACGAGGTGGGTTGTTCTCCAGATTTGGGCCCGTGCCCTTCCCACTGAAAATGATTCTTAGAGCCGCAGCTATTCTCTCCCTGGTGCAGTGAGGGCAAGCCCCTTAGAGACGGAGATTTCCCTAACAAAGGGGAACGTCTTTTACAAGGGGAAACTTCTGCTTGGTTTTCAGAGCTTCTTCCATGTCTGCTGTTTGTTACAGTTATCCAGCTTAAAACAATGGAGACCTCAAAGAGGCAGGTTCTGGGGCAGCAAACGCTGCTCCCCTTCAATAAACAAAATGGGATACATACATACAATTTGGATATTATTCAGCTTTAGAAAGGAAGGAAATTTTGACATGGCTACAACATGGATGAACTTCAGGCACATTATGCTAAGTGAAATAAGCCGCCCCCAAAAGATAAACACTGTATGATTCCACCTATTTCAGGCATGTAGAGTCGTCAGATTAATAGAGACTAAAAGTAGAATGGTGGTGGTCAGGGGTTGGGGGGAATGGGGCGTTAGTGTTTTATGGGGAGAGAGTCTCAGTTTGGGAAGATGAGACTGTTCCGGAGATGACGGTGGTGACGGCCACGCAACAGTGTGAATGTGCTTAATGCCGCCGAGCTGTCCACTTAAAAATGCTCAAAATGGAAAATGTAATGGTTAAATATCTTTGATCACAATAAAAATATACGCTTAATAATTTCATTTAATAAAATGTTTTAAAGATGAAAAACATCCTGGAAACCATGCACGCGTCCATCAGCAGAAGAATGGATAGATAAATCGGAGGGCCGTACACCCGCCCATGCAACGGGCTACTATAGAGCACTAGGAGTGAATGATCTATACCGCGCACATCAAAACAGACAAGCCTCACGAGAACAATAAATGAAAGGGGGAGTTGCAAACAATGCATTCCAGTTATATAAAGGTCAAAAAATTACATTGTTTTGGGATACTATATGTAATATATATACACTATATGTATAGTTACATATGTATGTGGTTATATGAGTATATATGTATAATATAATAAATAGTAATATTATATAGTGTGTGTGTGTGTATATATAACTATTAAGAAACCCAAGAGGAATGACTCACCAAGTTCAAAATCATGGTTACCTCTGGTTGCATTGGGCGGGAAGGGCACATGGGATCTACTAAGAAATTAGTGACGGTATATTTCTTAAGCTAGGTGATGGGTACATGGATATTCACTCTATAATTCTTTAAATTATACGTGCATGTTACATACACTTTTTAATATATATGTCACATAGTTTTTAAAATCCCTATGTAGAAAAAAGACTGAAAGAACTCGAGATGGTGTCTCTGTACGGGGTGGGGTTCTTTCACTTTCTACAATATTTTTCTGTTTTTTTAAATATTATTTTATACTTTTATACTACAAGAAGCATTCCATGATATTAAGAAATGAAGAGAGCTTTTCCCTCACATTTGTTCAGAGAAACGGGAAGTGAGAGGAAAGGGTGAAAGCTTCGGATTTCCCGATTCCAGTAATAACAGAGATGACATTGGAATTTTGAGGCAAAATGCTAATTAAGAGATAATGAATGTTAACTGTTATCTTGAGGAGGGGAATGGTTCCTACAAAAAGTGATCTTCCCAGTGCCTGTTCTCTGGAAACCCCTATGGGTTTCTAGAGTGGGCAGATGGTTTTGATTCCCTTTTGAAACAAGGGACATAACCAAGTCGATGAAGCCACAGGGCTCAACCAGTCCTTTGGCGCGGGTGATTTCAGATGAAATCCTTGCCCCGCATCCCCTAACCCCAGTCTTGAAGCCCAGGTGAAAGAGAAGAAAAGGGGAACGTAGTGGAGTTCAGAGAAACAGACGAGCTAGGAGGCGGCTTGAGTAATCATGACACCATACATGTGGACATGTGACTGCCGTTCGGGGGAATCGAACTCCGGAGATCTCGGGTTTCTCTCCCCAGTCCTGTCTCAGTGCTTACCTAGTCTCCTCTCTCCCGTCATCGCCAAAATGCCCCGTCAGGGTCCACTCGCTCAATGGTTCCCTCTCTTGAAGAAGCACTCGTGCTTCACGGACAGGGAGGCGGCGCCCACCACGTGCGTGGGCAGGGTTGGTTTGGGCCCTGGAGACCCAGGTGAAGGAGGCGGGACCTCACTCCCAGGGCTCACTCGCAAGAGCAGCTATACCGGCAATTAGACTGGGATGAGAAAAGCTTCCGTGAGGGCAGATACAAGACACCGTGGGCCACAGAGGAGAGACCCTAACCCAGTCCGGGGGTGACGGGGAGGACAAACGAGGGGGTTGGTGCAGTATCAAGAACTAAAGGTTGAGCTGCAGTGAATTAGGCAAAGAGTAAGAACAAGGAGCTTCTTCCGGGCAGGAGGGAAAGACAAGGAGGAGAAAAACTGGCCTGAGGGCAGCTGTAAGTAGTGTGTTTTTTTCTGGCGTGTGAAATTGTGATTTATGATAAAAAATATATGCGTGTATATATACACATATGTATACATATATGTGTATGTGTATATATGTGTATGCGTAAGTATACATATATATGTTTGGTCTTTCATTTCTGGCACAAAGCTTCTAAAACCTTTGGAATTTTCTAAGTGAAAAGTCTTTAATTACACCTGAGTTTATGTTAATGAGATGGCTTTTGGAAAGCCCCTAGGGACGGGGAACCAATCAGGTGATGAGAGGGTGGGAACTTAGCCCCACCCTCCCTTCAGGGAATGGAGAGGGGCTGGAGATGCCTTCCGTCAATCGCTAATTCGGGGAGAGCGGCTGCCCACAGAGAGCTTGGAAGCTCCAGACCCTTTCCCCATACCTGTCCCATCTACTTCTTCATCCAGTTCTTCATCCTTTATAATGTCCTCTCTAACACCCTGATACACGGAAGTAAATGCCTCTCTGAGTTCTGCGAGCCACTCTGGCAAAGTAATTGAACCCAAGGAGGGATTTTCGGGGATTTCCCACTTAGCGCCAGTCACTCAGAAGCACAGATGACAGCCAGGACTTGAGACCGCATCCGAAGTGGAGGGCGGGGGCAGTCTTATAGCACTGAGCCTCTAACCTGTGGGATCTGACTGGAAGAGCATCAGGATTGAGTTAATTGTGTGGGGGTGTTGGAAAATGCATACTGGAGGGAGCTTTGACTGTGAGGCAGGGCCTGGCCCAAGGGCCCTGGAGAAGTTACAGGGATCCTTAGAAGATCTTTTCCCACTGGGTTGAGAGACTCAGGCCCGATCCCTTGGGTAGGGGGAGCCATGGAGGTATTTTAACAGGGACGGGAGGTGGCCACTTTGTCCTTTGCATTGTGATCAACCTGCCATTTAAATGGTGCTTTTGATGATACCATAAGCCAAAGGAAACTTAGGCTACAAAACACAGGCAGATCGGGTAACGGGCAGGTGCAAGGTGAACTTGGAGAGAGAGCTCCACTTCTGAATCCTGCTCCACTCCTCACAGGCCGTGGCGAGTCACCGAGGAGTCCTTGACACTCCCTGAGCCACCCTTTGCTCTTTGGCAGCAGGACCGACGGCAGAGTCTCACGAAACACCACACAGAAGCCTTGCACAGGTGTGTGCTCACTAAACCGAAATCTTCCAGGCACCCCATTCATATGTATGATGCCATGAACCTTATGAGACAAATAGAAACAAAACATGTAGGCATGAAAAATGCAGAGAAAAAGGGTGGGAAGGTTCACACCAATTCAAAAATGGGAATTCCTTCTGGAGAAGTGGAAGAAAACCCATACTGGAGCTAGAGATCAGAGCAGGATTTAGACTAATCTGGAAAGTTTTCTATTTTTTTTACAGGGAAAATGTATTCCTAGACTACTTTTGCATTTAAAAATTACTTTTACGACGACCTATCCCTGGCCGGTGTGGCTCAGTGGATCGGGTGCTGGCCTGCGAATGGCAAGATCTTTGGTTCATTTCCCAATCAGGGCACATGCCTGGGTTGTGGGCCAGGTCCTCAGCTGGGGGTGCGTGAGAGGCAACTGATTGATGTATCTCTTGCACATCAATGTTTCCCTTCCTCTCTTTCTCCCTCCCTTCCCTTCTCTCTAAAAAGTATATAAATAAAATCTTAAAAGTAAAAACAAATAGAAAAAAAAAAATACAAGGACCTAACAAAAGTCCATGACAGAGAGCAGGGGTTCAGTGTCCTCTCCCTTCCGCTTGCTAACAAAGTGAAATTCAGGGTCCATTTCCTAACCGACCCAATCACAACTGCAGGCCAGGGTCAGACTTCTTTCTGGCCCACTATAGTCACTCAATAAATATTTGTAGAACGCCTTCCCTGACAGGGTTAGTGGGTCTCTCAGAAGTGGGTTAAAGGTCTCTGCGGGAGCCCTGAGCCGAGGGTCTAGCCTTCTGGTAGACCCTCAACTCTTTGGGAAGTGCCCACTCTCCCGCCTCCCTTCCAGCCAGCCTTAGGGGTCCTCACAGGAAACGAAGAGAGATGCCTGCCTTTCTCCCCCTGGCTGCCGCCTGCTTGTTCTTTGGGTGTCAGCTCTCACTCTTCCTCTTCCCGGAAGCCTCCCCTGACTCCCTGCAGAAGATACTTGGTGATTTAGCCTTCCAACAACCTCTCCGTCTTTGGCAATGCTGCTCTGTGCTTTTTGTTTGTTTGTTTGTTTATTCGTTTATTTTAGGAAACCACCGTTCTCCCATCTGAACCCTGAATCCATGTGTGTAGAATGAGGCTGTTCCACACGGGGCTCCAGGAGCTGGGGTTGGGCCTGGGCCTGGCCAATCCTCAGGTTCCTTTCTCGGGGAGGGGGAGGCTGCTGTTCAGGGCTGTGACCTAAGCTGGGACCCTGAGGGTCAGCTGGGGAATCTTTGCTGGGGGGTATCAAGAAACAGGTCGTCCTTATCTGCTGGCACTGCTAAGCCAGAAAGCATCAGTCTGGAGCTGTAGGCAGGCATTTTGCCCACACAAATGGAAAGCCTGCCTGGAGGCCGGAACCAGAGAAAGAAGACAGGCCCAGGGATGTGGGGAGAGACCCCGATGCTGCTGAGGACGTGCCTGGATTCAATGGTGCCTGAAGCACGTCCACCTCTGGCCTTCTCTCTTTTTCGGCTGCAACAGTGTGCGTTGATTGGAGATGATTTCTGTTACCTTCCACTGAATGAGTGCAGACTGGTTATCCCATGGGTAGAGTTAGGCAACCCTTCCAGCCTCCCAGAACCTCCAGGGCTGCCCTCGCCACCGCACTCATGATACAAAACTACACACACACAGGAATGGGTGGCCCAACCCTGGCTTTTTTAATGGCAACACATTTTTGCCCACCCCCTTCCTGCTTCTTGTGAACAGGGATGTCGTGTTCATTTCTACATCCAGAGGACCTGTCATAAAGAAGTGTTCAGTGAATGAATGAATGAATGACTGTCTTCTAGTTGGTCATGAGACTTGAGTCAAACAAGAAAGGAGAGCTGTTTGGTCAGAGGCCTACCTTCTACAAGGCTCAAGTTACCCTCCAGACCTCTCTGAGCTGACAAAGAGTTATTATTTCTTAATCTCTCTTCATCCAGACTTCAGCGGAACCAGCCACACCCGTGGAACACAAAGCAGTCTCCTATTACAGAAAAACAAATCTGACCCGGCCAGTCCTCTGCTTGAAACAACTTCGGTGACGTGTTTGCAGGAGAGGGTGATGGGAAGTGAGCATTGGAACCAGGGAACATTCTACGCTATAGAACTTTCCATTGTTTATTGACTGATTCATTCAGTAAGCATTTAATGAGCAAGTACTATGTGCTGGGCACTGGACGTGTTACTTCATCTTCTCAGCAAGCTTCTATGATCATGTATTTGTTTCTGTTGCTGTGTGACAAATTACCCCAAATTTAGGGGCTTAAAACATTTGTCATCTCATAGGATCCAGATGCAGCTCAGCGGGTCAAGGTTTCCCATGAGGCTGCAGGGCTGCGGTCACCTCAAGGCTGACCTGGGGCTGATGGCTCCATTTCTAAGCTCATTCAAACGGTTGCTGTCAGGCCTCAGGAGTCGCCTGCAAGCTCACTCACGCGGACCTCTCCGGTGTGGCGGAGTGGGCTGCCTTACAATGTGGCAGCTGGCTTGCCCAGGGCAATGGATCTGAGGGACAGTGAGAGTGTCCAAGAAAGAAGCCACAGTGTTTTCATAATGTAGTCTCAGGAGTGATGTGCCATGCCTTCTGCCATCTTCTGTTCCCTAGACATGAGTCAGTAAAGTCCAGCCTACACTCTGAGGAAGGGGGTTACACAAGGGTATGAATGCCGAGAGGTGGGCCAATTGGGGTGGCGATTTTAGAGGCTACCGGCCACAGGTGAGGGATTATTATCCTTCATTTTCTACTCAGACACCCAGCCCATGAAGCAGTGTGTCCAGATCACTCAGGTGGGGAGTGGTCCGAATGAAGTGGTTTCCGTTTCACTAGACGAGCTGGGAGGCAGAAGCTGTATAAACCACCTACCGCCGTGGGACCGATTACCCACGACCTAGCAGCCTAACATCCACATGGATAACCTCGCATTGCTTCGAGGGGCAAGAATTCCGGAGCGGCTGCCAAGGCCGTTCTTTGCCGCAAAGACCCCCCTGTGATGGTGCTTGAGTATCTCTATGACACGGAAGCTGGCATCCTCCAGAACAAGTGAGTCAGGATTGTTGAAGCAGAAGTCTCAGTGCCCTTCACGGCCTGACCTCGGGAGTCACACACGGTCATTTCTGCAATGTCCTGTTGATTACCCAGGTCAGGCCTCTTCATCGTGGGAGGTGATTACACAAGGGCATGGGAAAATCAGGAGGCTGGCGACCGCAGGGCGCGACGAGATGAAGAATCCTCGCACTTGGCTGTTAGTGAGTCACTCCCCTGGGCCAAGGGATCCAGAGCCTTCCCACTTACTCCCTAGTGCTACCTACCTGTCATCTGGGCAGGTGGACTGGCAATCTGGTTGTGTGCGGACCTCAGCAGTCCCCACAGAGGTCCTCAGTGACATGCCTCGTTCCCACCCTTTCTGTGCTCTGGGAAGACCTGCCTCCCTGGGAAGCCTCTCTACAGCCTTCAATAGTCACTGCTCCCCCTCCGTAGGCAGGCTCTGCTTGGATGTTGGGGTGTGACAGGGAACAAACAGACATCCAACCTCCCTGGGGAGTTTCCAGTCAAGATGGGGAGGTAGACACTAATCAGTTACAACAATCTAGTCACAAACTGTGACAGGTTCTCCCAAGGAAAACTACAGGGTGCCATGTGGGCATATACTGGGGGACCTGGCCTATGCCACATACAGTATTTGAGTTGAGGCTGGGCAGGTGTTCTAGCACCTGGTTCACATGTAAGTATCTGAAAACCCAGAAAAACAGTAGCTCGAACAAAAATAGATGTTTATTTCTCTCTTGCCTAGACCTCTGGGCAGGTGTTTGAGGACAGGTACTGTGCCACTCAGTGACAGAGATCCAGGCTCCTCTCTCTTCTTGCCCTGCAATGTATGGCCTTCACCACATGGTCCAGGATGGTGACATCCACATTCTGGGCATCCAGATGGAGAAAGGGACACAACAGGTAATGTATACCAACTATCCCCGAAGCTGCCACAACCGGCTTCCCCTTACATATCAATGGCCAGAACTTAGTCACATGGCCACACCTAGCTGCAAGGGAAGCTGGAAAATGAAACTTTCATCCTGAGCACCCATAAACCCAGTCAAAAAATGGGAGCTCCATCATCACACAAAAATAGCAACTGTAGTCAATGCTGTCTTTCAAGTGCGCTGTGCCAGTCACGGACCTAAGCCCTTGGCATATATCAACACACTTCATCCTCACAACAGATCTATGACGAAGGTACTAGTATTGCTGTCATTTTCCAGATGAGAAGACTGAGCGAAGAAGTAATGTAGGTTAATATGCGGACGAGATGGACCATGATCCCATGCAGTTTGGCTCCAGTCTGGGCTCTGTTCACAGTTCACAGTAATCAGAAAGGAAGAGCGACTATCGGGAGACATGTGCATTCTCTGCCCGTATAGCAGCATGGAAGTAAGAGAGGAGTGTGTTCCAGGGAAAAGGAACAGGAAATGCAAAACTCCCTCTCCCCAGCCCCCACCTCCAGGAGCCAGGTCCTCTGTCACAATGCCTCTCAAACTCATATGTGCCAATGCATCTCTTGGAGATTACTCAAAATGCACCCCTGATTCCATAGGTCTGGGCTGGGGCTGAGAATCTGCCCAGTGATGCCGTGGCTGCTGGCCTGTAGACCACATCTTGAGGAAGAAGACTGTGGTCAAATGCCCACCATTGCATGACTCCCTCCCGCAGGGCCGAGAAGCACATCTTTGGGTCTGGTGGTTGCTCAAGGCCCCTTCACCCTTCCTGCAGCCTTCAGATTTCCAGTTCAGGCTGAGATTTCTTCCTCGCCCGAGAGTACCAAGTCTCTTATTGAATGAACGAACAAACGAACAAACGAAAGAACAGAGAATGCCAGAGATCAAGGGGAAGGAGAGGCAACTGATCAGGCCGTGTGTATGCTCTAAGGGAAAGAGTTTGGCTCAGGCTCGCACCCTCCAGCAGCCCCCGTACTGTAGCTGTGCATTCCAAATCCTCCCAGAGGACCAGGTACCGTCACTGCCCTCTATTTATAGACAAGCTAGCCGCCTGAAGGCTCTGCTCTTAGAACATGAGCGTCCACCTTCCTCCCTGGGGATTTTTCAAGCCCCGGTGTTACCGTGGCCTCGATGGTGAGGCCCCAGAAATGGGGAAGTCCAGAATGAGTTTCCTCTGCAGGCGTCTTAGGTTATGTCAACTATCATCTCCTCTAGTCCAGGGAGATGCTGACTACCTGTGAATTTCACAGACGGAAACCGAGGCTCAGAGACCAGGTCGCCATCCGCCTCTGAGGACAACTTGCATGCTCTGAGTATCACTGTTACATGAAAGCAGAGACAGCTACCAGGCCAACGACAGCAGCTTACGGGGACTGAGCCCTTACGAGGTGCCAGACACTGCACTGAGCCAACTTTCTCAATTGATCCCCAGTAGGAAAGCCCTCGAAAAAGTGTCACGGTCCTTTTGGTGCACACGGTAGACTGGGGTGGGACTCTGAGAGACCAAGGGCGTTTCCCAGAGAGGCACAGCAGGGAAGTGCCCTTTTGTCAAAATGTGCACCTTGCAAATCTAGGACTGCCTGCTCTCCCGCCTCACCCAGTACCAGGCCCTTACTCGGAGCTAGACGCTGTGCAAGGCCCAAATCTGGACCATTCCATGTAGTCGTTTTAAAACCCAAAGGATCTGTTTTACAAATGCAACAAACAGAGGCTCAGAGAGGCAGCGGGGTTTACCCAAAGCCACAGAGAGGCAGAAAGAGGGAGCGGGTGAAGGAACGCACAGCGGGGGCCTGAGCAAGGACGACGGGGTAGTTGGGGTCTCCCGTCCGCTCCGAGAGCCTCGACCTCCAAAGGCCCGCCCTCCCCCCGCCGGGCCC
Organism: Mormoops blainvillei; assembly: GCA_004026545.1. Taxonomy (NCBI): domain Eukaryota; kingdom Metazoa; phylum Chordata; class Mammalia; order Chiroptera; family Mormoopidae; genus Mormoops; species Mormoops blainvillei. The sequence continues at coordinate 50,388 of PVJD01009981.1, forward strand.
GCGGGCCCCTTAAACCAGCCGGCGGAAGGGGCGTCCGGGCCGGCGGCGTCCAATGGGCTGCGTGGAGCGTCACTTCCCGGCGGCGGGCGGCGAGCGGCGGGTGTTTGGGCGGGGGGCGCCCGGCGGGGGCGGGGCGGCCGGAGGAGGCGTTGGCAGCCGGCAGGGACCCACGCGGCGCCGCGGCCCGCCTGGCCTGCAGCGCTCCCACCCCTCGGCGGCAACGGCACGATGCCCTTTGACTTCAGGAGGTGAGTGTTGCGACCCCGGCCACTGGGAAGCCCGGTCCGCAGGCACCGGGGATGCCCGGGCAGGCTGCGGATTCCTCCTGCCTGGCACGCACCAGCGGCCCCTGCCCCGTGCATGCCTCGGCAGGCCCTCGGGGTCCCCGGGCGGGCCGCCTGCCGCACACAAAGCCAGCGGGAGCCGTGGAGGGTCCCCTCGTGCAGCCCCCCACCTCCCTGGGCAAAACCACCCACCTCGGGCCGCTCCATGCCCCACGCCTCACGCCTCTCCTCCGCCGAGCGCCCTCCCCAGCCAGCCCCCTCCCCTGCGGCAGGTCCTCACGCTTCACAAGCCCGCGGCCCCCTCCCCCCATTCTGGGACTCAGATTTGCTCCTTCCTCCAGATGGAAGCCCCGTAGCCATCTCTTCCCTGCCCTCTGCAGAGCCTCCTTCCGGGGACCCCACCCCAGCTGACAGGTGCGTCCTCTGCACCTTGAATGAACCCCCAGGGACCCGCAGGCTGTGCAGCCCACACCACCAGCGGGGCAGCTGGAGGGTTTCGGGTTACCTCAGGCTCAGGCTGTCCCGGCTGGGCAGACAGAACAGGAGGCCTGCCCCCAGCCAGTCCTGGTCCCGTGCTCTGGATATGGGGGTGCCGTGGTGAGGGGAGAGGCCATGGAGCCTGGGGCAGTGCCGTGCAGGGGGCCCAAGGGTCTGGCCTTGGCTTTCTCCAGTCACCACAATGGGTCCTTTGTGGGTCCAGCTGCCTCATGGTGCACATTGTACTGGGCTAGGCCTTCTGGAAGCCTGCCTGGGAAGGGGTCTCCGCCAGACCAACCCTTGGGACATGGAGCCCCAGGGGATACCCTGGCCTGAGGCCACCACACCATGGGTGTCTGGTCAGGAAAACAGAGCGTTGGAGTGGGCGGGAGCTGAGTTAGAATCCAGGCCCTGCCCCTTCCACCGAGCAGCGGGCTACGTTCTAGAAGTCACTGAGGAGGCTCTGCCTGCAGACGTCCCCTTGCCGCTCAGCCGGATGACCTGAGCAAGGCCCCAGCCCTCTCAGAATCTCCATGTCACCACCTGCGGATGGGGGCTAACCATCACGGTCCCCCTGTGACGACGGAGTGCAGGTTTAGAGCTCAGAAGTGGGAGTCAGCGGGCGAGAAGCTTCTCCATGAGGCCATTTCCTTGTCTAGGAAACCAGGGTTCCGGGGCCCACCTCCCAGGAGGGGACGCTGCCTCCCTGAGTGCCCATCCCCTCTTCAGGTGTGAATGAAGGCAGGGCAAAGTGACAGCCTTCTCTGGAAGAAAAACCTGGGCAGTGACCCCCATGGCGTGTGGGCATGGTGGGTGTTCAGCCTGGCGAGGGTGTCAGCCTTGGATCTCTCGCACTGGCTGACGTGGTACTCCAGCCTGTCTTGGGCACTGATGCCGTCTTGCAAACATCTGCCAGCTTCCTGCACCTTCTGTGCAGCCCTGATGCTGGCACCGGGTCTCAGACAATCGCTTGCAGACACAGGGCGGTTTCACACAAGGAAATCCACTCTGATGGAATTTTGGGGGCCTTTCCTCCTACTGACATTAACATTCCGGCTCTGAGAGGTATGGTTGGCAGCTGGGTCCCTGGCTCCACAAAGCCCCGCCTTACCCAGGCCGATAATTCCGGCCCCTTCTCCATCCCCATGTGATTCAATGATTTTTGTCCTTGGGGGGAATCACTGCCTATACCTAATCCCCTCATTTTAAGAGGCTGAGAGTCGTGCCTGGGACCTCACAGGTGCAATGTTGAATGGTGGGCCAGGGTGGTGCATAGTTCCTGACCTGGTGCCCCTTGAGTTGGTGGTTTGGGGTGTTCAGTGTTATGGGGGCCCCGGCTTAATTCAGCGCTCTAATCAATTCCTGGAGGGTGTGGGTTCACCACCTGTCGGGGAATGTGGATTCAACACTTTCCATTCCCACCTTGGAGGATGAGTTGTTTGTCCAGAAAGCTGCACTTTTTAAAGATCTACTAACTCCAAGGCTTAGCCTCTAAGGAAGGTTCCACTTTCCCAGACACCTTCCCCTTCTTCAGTGTGGAGTCGTCAGGTGGTTACCGAGCTCAGCCCTCTGCCCCGTGCCTCACGGTGCAGAACTGGGAGAGAAGTGGCCCTGCCTTCAAAGCACTGGTGGGGAGAAGGGAGGTGGCCACAGTGCATTCACCCTTGTCACCTGTGAGAGGGAGTTTTAATCTCATTTTCAATCAAAGGACGGAGAGACTGTTTCGCCCAGGGCCGTGGTGAGCTGGTGGAGCCAGGGTTTGAATTGGGGGCTGAGAACAGGGGAGGGTTTGGAGTGCCCGTCAAGAACCATGGGGAGCGGACGGGGGCATACTCTGAGTGGACCCCCTTCCTCCCTCCCTTCAAGGCCTGGGAGTAAACCTGGCTTCCTGCTCTGTTTGCTCTCCTTAAAAGAAAATCAGGAGGATTTTGCCCTTATCAATATGCCTTGTTTTCTTACTGCCTGTGGGGTCTTGTGCAACAGCCCTCCCGGGGGTGTTTTCCTGCCCATAATAAGGGGAGCGAGAGAGCTGGGAGGACTGTTGGGAGGACTCACTGAGATGGTGTGTCCAGCACTGAGACACAGAGTAAGCCCCCAGTACATTTTGGCCACACCGTCTACATTGTTATTTCACTGAAGCACTTGTATTACCTAACACCACATAATTCACTTGATTTATTATGCTCACTCTCTTTCTCCCTCCCATTAAAACACGAGCTCCCTAGGGCAAAGATTTTTATCTGTTTTAGTCATTGGTACCTCCTAGAACACGGCCTGGGCCACACCGGATCCTTGGAAGTGCTTCTCAAGGAAGCCAAAGCCATGGTGTGATTGGATAACCGACTCTCCCTTCCCCGGGCAGGTTTTCAGCTGTTGGTGATTTTTCCCCCCCTTCTTTCCTTGAATTTGCTCTCAATTGTTGGGGGTGGGGCAGGAGGCAGAGACCAGAGGAAGGATCCTGGGCCTTCAAAGGTGACTTGTGTTTGCCTTGCTTCTGTCACATTGTTTCATTAATTGCTGAACACTGTAGTTGTGGAACTGGGCTTGTGACCCAGATCCGGGGGCGTTGGCGGATGCAGTTCCTGGTGGCAGGGGACGAGTAACACCTGCTGCCTCCCGCTTAGCCTGGGTTAGGTGATGGGGCAGTTCCTGCAGCCCTGGCCCCGGGGGAGCTTGAGCACTGCTTTCAGGGAGGCAGAGGTGGCTGGCTCCCTGACAGTGGGGGCCCCGAGTTGAAACCCTAACACCTGCGGTTGGGCCACTACCCTACACTGACCCGCTGTGTCCTATGACAGTTGACTTGCCTCCGTAGAGCCTCAGTTTCTTCATTTTAAAGGGGATTGTAACCTTCATTGACTCACTAGGAAGGGTAGATAACAGGTGCAAGTGAGGTGTCCCTTGCAAGGTAGGGCCCGCTATGTAATTTGCAGGGTTGAGTACAGAATAAAAATGCAGAACCCCTTGTCGGAAAAGTATTAAGCATTTGAGGACGGTGACAGCAGAGCATTAAGCTATGCACGAACTCTTCTGAGCACGGGCCCCTGTGCGATGGCACAGGCCATACACCCGCACCACTGGCCCCTCAGCGGTGCCTCGCACGCGGCCCTTCCGAGTGGCCATTCCTGCAGGAGGCCCTGCAACCCCCGAGGGACCCCGAAGGAGTTTTCCGAAAGTGACCGGATTTTTTCATCTCCTGGTTTCAACCTTCAGGCGGGGTCCCTTGCTCTGAGGGTCAAGTATGGATTCCCTAGCTCCTTCTGTGGCCTTGCCTGAGGGGTCCCCTGCAGACCCTTGTAGGCCCCCTACACTCCCTACACGCCCCGCTAAGAGCATAGAGTTTGCCCTCAGCAGATTATAGCTGACTTGAGTCCCTGTTTGCCTGGTCTCATTCCAGAAAGATCTTGGGGATGCTGACGGGAACACAGACTTTACAACAAGTTTTTAAAAAGTTAAATAAACTGAAAAACATCTAATCTAATAAAGATTAGACCAGAGGCAAAATTAAGTGAAAATCAAGCCAGTATTTCGAGTTTGCTGAGCACTTACTGGGGCCGGACCTGCTGTAAGGACCTTACCTGTGTCAGCTCGTTTAAACCCCCCAGCAGCCCTATTAGGTGCTCGGCGACCTCGCAGATGAGCTCATGGGGGAACACGTGGGTGGGTGGAAGGCGCTGGTCCTGGAGTGCGGCCGTCTGGCCCCAGAGCCCCACGGGTGACCTGTGGGCTCGTCTCTGAAGTGTTTCCCCTTCTGCTCACCAAGTTCAGAGAGACTGAAATCTCCTCTGATTGGACTCATTGACTTTCTTGTCACTAACCCTTTCCTAACAGTGCTCATTAAGAGGCTTAAAGTCATCCACCATTTTTTTTTTCACACTAGCCTCATGTGACCTGACACCTGGTCCTGAAGTTGTCTTTAAAGACCCCCCAACTGCAGCCTCACAGCGACGTAGGGACTGAGGGCATCTCCCTCTGGACGGCCCGGGTTCCCCTCTTCGGCAGCCAGGGCCTCAGAGCGGAGAGCGTGTGTTTACCTGCTGGTCGGGGCGCGGGGTGAGATGGGAACTGCCCTCCCAAGGTGGTTTGGATTCCTGGCGGAGATACTGTAGTATCTTGAACTGGGCTTGAGCCAGCTGTGGTCTCATGAGTTCCAGTCCCCATCTGGTGATCCTTTCGTACTTCAGTTTGGAGTTGCTGCGGGCGGTTTTCCTCAGGCCTTGATCGGCAGGCACGCAGGGTGTGAGGAGGGCATTTGGGGTGAGGCTTACCTACTACCTCTGCACCAGCGAACCTCAAGTCGAGCCTTATGTTAGAGTCACTCAAAGCCCTCGAACTCAGGCTGCACTCCAGTCCCCATAGTTAGGCTCTGGGCTGGGGGCCAGGCATCAAAGACCAGGGAAGGGAGGGAGAGAGAGGGGGAGAGAAACATCGACGTGTGAAGGAAACATCGATAGGCTGCCTCTCTCACATGTCCCAACTGGGTATCGAACCTGCAATCCTGACATGTGCCCTGACCGGGAATTGAACAGGCGACCTTTCACTTAGCAGGATGACACTCAACCAACTGAGCCACGCCGGTCAGGGCCAGGTGTCGGTATTTTTAAAGTATCTCATATGATTTCCGTGCACGACCAAGACTCAGAGGCTGCTGTAAATCCTGAGAACCAATAGCGAGCTGGTCCTCGGAGGGGAGGCGGGGGGTTGGAGCCTGGTCCCACTCGGCATTCCTGCGTGACTTTTGGCAGCCAGTTCCTAGCTCTGAGACTTTTCTCACGTAAGGGGTCTTACCTGTCCATCGCTGCCCTTGCTCTTGAAAGTGTGGCCCCGGACCAGCAGCTGCAGCATCACTGGAGCTTGTTAGAAATGAGGTCTCAGGGTCCTCTCACCATCTCCCCCCGCACCCCCCCCCCCAAGACTGAACCTAGGTTAACAAGACTCCTGGGTAATTTGGGTGCTTGGCAAGGACGAGGCCCTGCTCTATGTGACCAACTAGACTTAGCATCTCCCAGTCTGAGCTCCTCTGTGCGACGACCCACCCCTCCCGCCCCTCTCGGACATTCCCAGCCTGTGCTAACGTACTAAAGGCTCTGAGAAGTCCTGCATGAAAGGAACCAGGGTGACCAGGTTCAGCCCAGCTTTTGCCAAACTTACTGTCCAAGTCACTCTGTTGCGCACAGAGTGCTGGGTACCATTTCTTAGAATGTGGTTCGGGAAATAGCCCTAATTGATTCTTTAAGGAAACGGTAATTAGCCTAATTGCCTGTTGTCAACCTTAACATGTAGGTCTGTTGATTTAATTGCATTGGTTGTGCGTGCAGGAGAAGTACAGGACAGGACAGAGCCTCCAGTACCACTATGTATTCTCGTATTTAAAAATCCCAGCCTTTGGTAGAGGCCGGAGGAACGCAGGGCGGGTTCCCTGTACCGCCGACCGCAAGGGGCTATGCAGGGTGCTCTATAAATCCCCTGGCCGGCTGAGCGGGCATCCTTATTGCTGTTTTAAGTGCAGGGAAATAGCCTCTCGGAGATGCTGGATCACACCTCAGGTACATCAGGGGACCTGGGGACCTGTGCACACCTGGCAGTGTAACACACCGCCTTGAACCTGCCAGGCAGCACACCTGGACAGGAAGTAACATCTCTTTGAAATGAACTGAATGTTCTGATAGACCCTACTGGAGATGAGAGACCGGGCTGTTATTAAACTTAAGTCTAGTCACAGGTCCCTAAACACTGGGGACTGGTGTGGTGACAGCCTCTCCATGAGATCGACTTCTCTCTCTCGCACTTTGGCCTGAGGCTTGAGTCTCCGGAGGAGGAGGACATCATCGGGAGCAAGCCCATCTTATTAGTACTGCCCAGCAGCTCCCCAGCGTAGGCCGCGTCGAGCCCGTGCTGGGCTTGTCACGGGACTTAAAAGTCACCCTGGCTCCGTGACATAAATGTGATTACTAGGAATTTATTTTATTTTAAAAATTAACATACAGTGAAATTGACCTTTAGGGGGTACACTCATCCGTGACATTTCAGACGTTATGTCACATAACCTCCCCGACAACCTACAGAGCAGTTCCACCAACCCAAGAAACTCTTGTGCTGTCACATTATAGTCACGCCATTCATTTAATTTTTTAATCGTCATGAGAACACTTAACACCTACCCACTTAGCCAGGTTTTGAGTGCACAGCACAGTGTCGTACAGCGGGTCCCTGGGACTGACACGTCTCGCGTAACTGAGACTTCACAGTCATCCACAGCAGTGTCCCCTCCCCCGCGTCCGCCCTTCTCCTCTCTGCTTCTCTAAGTTCGACTGTTTCAGATAAGTCGTATAAGTGGCATCAGGTAATAGTTGTC